>JAYMFT010412401.1:0-18162 GCA_038088735.1 Panulirus argus | reverse complement strand
TTGTTATATCTTATCACCGTTTAGAAACTTTATATCTTCAGAGGCGACGGGGAGGAGTTTTAACACCCTCTTCCTCATAGAGATAAGGTTAACTAACGTTGTTCTGTTTAGTGGGTATGGCTGATGTATCATTCAGCTGCCGTGGCGTAATAGCGAACACTTACCTCCGGTTATCACAACTAAACAGGTTCTTAGGGTGAATGAAGAGGATGGGAAAATAATTGTTAAACTTTAGGCAAAGGAGGTAAACTTACAGTGTGGGGAGAACGCGCAGGCCGTAGAACGCGACGGGACCCAACGAGGCGATCTGGTTACCGTTGAGGTGCCTGGAACAACACGAGAGTTACTGGCAGGGAGGACGTGGCTGAGTGGTCGACACAGGTACTACAATTGTCTGACAGCTTTAGCACAGGAGCCTGACACGGGTGCAGCATGGGTTTGACACAGGTAGAGTAATCGTCTGACACAGGTACTTGCAGGGGTCTGGTACGGGTACAAACAAGGGTGTGATACAAGTAGGGAAGTAGTCTGACAGAGGTACTCCAGTAGTCTGATACAAGCACAGCAGAAGTCTGACGTAGCTCAGTGGTAAATTACATTCAGGTTAGACACAGAAATCGAAAGGCATGAGTTTTATATATATATATATATATATATATATATATATATATATATATATATATATGTAACATGCATTTACTCCACTTTAAGCATATACACATACACACACACTTCAGCCTAAGCCAGGCGGTCATTTATCGACCGACCCCGAATAGAGGTTTGAACCCCTGGGTGGGGGCCGACTACATCGCCCTCAGGAGTCTGATCCGAGAGGGAACGGATGAAAGCCTCATATCATGGTACAATGTGGAAGAAGCAATCATACAGCAATAAAGGAACCACATAAAGTAACTGGTGATAGAGGCTGTACTGAGGGTGCCCACACGTTGTGGGGTTATCACGAGGAGGTGCAGAAGGTGCACACAGGTTGTGGAGGTACCATGTGAAGGTACTCAGAGTGCCCACAGAGTGTGGGCGTGGTACCACGAGGAGGTAACTGAAGGTACCCATAGATTGTGGAGGCACCAAAAGATTTTACAGTGTATAAGACTCGTTTTGTGTTGCGGTGGGAGGTACTCACAGCGTGCGGAGGTTGTGGAGGCCGTCAAATGCTCCCTCCGTCAAGCTGGTGAGGTTATTCTCGCTCAGGACGAGGATGCGAAGTTGCCAGAGGTTGCTGAAGGTCCCGTTCTTAATGTATTGGATGTGGTTCCTCGAGAGGTCACTGTGGAGGAGCGGAGACGTAATTAGTGGTGCTCGAGGAGGCGGCGTGAGGTTAGTGCTGCTAGGGTGGAGGAGGAGGGATGTGGTTAGCGGTGCTGGGAGGTAGAGGTAGGGTGGAGGTGGAATGTGGTTCGTTATCTATCTATAGTTCAGCCCCAGCATGAGACTGAACGATGCTGATCAACGTTTAAACGACAGTTTGATAATTGGTCAAAGTCTGATGGATAGATAGATAGATAGATAGATAGAAAGATAAAGAATACTTACGAGTACTTATGACAAGGTTTCGCCAAAAGGTAGTGTTAACGCGTAGCAGTCACCGCAGGATAATCTAGTTAAAAAGATCGACTCATGTGAATTACGAGCTGTCCATTGTTACGTGGGAGATGGAGAGATTGTATGTTTGTGGACTGAATGCCAGGAGCCCAGGCTTGGGTGAAGCAAAAAGAAAAGACGGCAACCTTGGCTAGCGGAATGAAACTTGACAGCCACCGAAGTTCTGGCACACCGACTCAGCCGTCATGAACTCAACCTATGCCCAAGCAGGTAGTACCGGTAGAACCTTCCTGGTTAGAACCTGCCTACCACTTATCCACCTACCTACTTACCTACCGGAGAGATAGAGAGAGAGAGAGAGAGAGAGAGAGAGAGAGAGAGAGAGAGAGAGAGAGAGAGAGAGAGAGAGAGAGAGAGAGAGATTGCATGGCACAAGGAATATGTATACAGATAACAAGGAGCGACTGAACTTTAACGAGGTCATCTGCTCGAGGTGCTGAGGACCTCTTCACTTCCCCTCCTCGCCTCGAAGAGAGGAAGAACTGTTCCCCTATACTCGGCGTCCGCAACCGCCAACGCCCGCCCGTCCACACGTTGGTTCATAACCAGACCCGAGCTCAGTTCTCATCCACTAGTTCATGTTCGGTCATGTGAGTTCACATTGCTGAGGGCTTCATTGTGCCAATGAAAAGTAGGTCGCCCTGACCTACACCTTACACCTCAGAGGAGAGCTTTATAATCGGTGATCACTCGCTTTAATACCCATACCCAGTTAATGATGACCAAACGATTTGGAAGCAGTCTTGTAATCTCTTCTTGAACGAGTCTTGGCATTCATTTCAACAGACGGCGATTCAATGGAGTTTTTAATCATCTTATTAAGAAATGTTACCCTTCGTCACTTTGACATCTCCCTATAAGCTTTAGCCCATTCTCTGCAGTCACACGATGCCTGTGTATGTTGAAGGGAGTTTTATATCAACAGTATCGGGTATTTTGAGAATTTCTACCATGGAGCCTTTCCCATGGTAGAAAGATTGGTTTGAATTCCTTCAATTTTTTCCTCATACGGGTAGCATTGATCACACTCAAGACCTGTTACTGCATACCCAAAGACCTAGTACCTCACACTCAAGAATTGGTGTCGTATACCCGAAGCCTGGTACCTCATACTTAAGGACTCGTACCACACACTTAAGGCCTGGTACCTCACACTCAAGGCTTGTTACGGCATACTCAAGGCTTGGCACCACATACTTAAGGCCTGGTACCTCGAACTTAAGTTTTTTGGTACCGCCTACTCAAGGTCTGGCACCACATACTCAAGGCCTGGTACCTTATACCGAAGGGCTGGTATCTCATACCCTTACTTAAGAATTAATGAGGATCAACAGGGCTTCTGATGTTTAACAATGAAAGGTTGTCTCAGTGGATCCTGACATTCTAATTGCTCTTTCAGCGGCGACTGTTTTCACCACGCAAGAATTGAGATCGTTTCAGACGATAAACTTAAGATCCTATTCTCGTATAACCCTAAGATCCTTGTCCACTTGTCCCTCTGAAAATCACATTTGCAACCTTACTTTTTGGTTTTCATCTTCTAAATATATTACTTTACACTCGTCTACAGTGAATCTTATTTGCTACTTATTGGATCCGAAGTTGACCCTTCATAAAGTCATTTTGGATATTTCTTAAATCATTTTCGCGTATCAACGCACTCCAGGTCTTCGTATGTTAAACTGTTTTAGACATTTTGGTATCTTGACAGAGTTCCAGATCATCTACGGACATTATAAAAAGAAATGGGAAAAGTAATGAGCCTTGTGGTAAGCCAGTAGTTAGATGTGCCTGAGGATTGGCGAAATGATTGTATGTGTCATTGTTTACAGGAAAGGGGAACAAAGGTGAGTGTTAGAATTACAGAGGTATAAGTTATTTGAGCGTACTAGGTATGCTGTGTGGGAAGTGGTGGCTAAGAGGGTAGTGGCATGCACATGGTATCATACTGGGGAGGAACAAATATAGTTTCAGGAGTGGAACAAGATTTGTGGATCAGGTGTTTGCTCTGAAGAATGTACGTGAGAAATGCTTGGAGTAACAGAAGGATTTGTATGTGGCATTTTTGGAACTAGGGAAGGCATATGATAAGGTTAAGGAAGCTGCTTTGTGGAGGGTGTTGCGAATATATGGTGTGGGAGGAAAGGTATTGGAAGCGAGGAGTATCTATCAAGAGAGTAAGGCGTGTGTGCCAATAGACAGAGAGAAGGGTCAGTGGTCCCAGGTGATGGTTGGTCTGAGGCAGCGGTGTGTGATGTCACCATGGCTGTTTCATCTGTTCATGAATTGGTGGTGTGGTAGGTAAATGCAAGTTGTTTGCTGATTACACGGTACTGGTGACAGATTCGAGTGACAAACTGTATAAGACGTCGTCTGAGGTTGGGAGAGTGTGAAAGGAGGAATATGAGAATAATTGTGAAGAAAAGCAAGGCTGTTAGGTATAGCAGTGCAGAGAAACAGGTTAGTTGAGGTGTGAGTTTGAATAGAGAGAACGTGGAGGAGTAGGGGTGTTTTAGATACCTGGGTGTGGACATAGCAGCAAATGGAATCATGAAAACTGAGGTGAGTCATCGGGTGGGTAAGGGGACGAAAGTTCTGTGAGTTATGAGGAATGAGTGGAAATAGAGGGCGAAAATGGGTATGTTTAAAGGAATAATAGTCCCTGCTTATTGTATGGATGCGAGGCATGCGCTATAAATGATAATATAAGGAGGAGGGTGGATACACTGGATATGAAATGTTTGAGAACAATGTCTGGATGGTGTGAAGAGGGTTGAACGAGTAAAGGCTAATAGCGTAGGAGAGTGGTGTGGTAATAAGGATAGTGTGGTTGAGGTAGATGAAGAGGGTGTGCTGAAATGGTTTGAACATATGGAGAGAAGGTGGTTGAGAAGAGGTTTGCGAAGAAATCACATGCGTTAGAAGTGTAGGGGACAAGGAGAAGGGGAAGACAAAACTGAAGATGCAAGGATGGAGCGAAGATTTTGAGTGCTTGGGGACTGAATATGCAGGAGGGTGAAAGACCTGGACGGAATAGAGTAAATTGGAGCGTTAGTGAAGAAAGGAATCATCTGGGGAGGCGATGAGATTCTTAGTGGTCCCCAGTTCGAAACAGGCCCAGCGCATCGATAAGTCTCTCCAAGGAACGGGTATGAACGTTGCCGCCTCATCAGGCAGGAAGACTGGTGAGGTGGTGAGGCTTAGACAGTGATATGATGAGGTCAGGAGCGCGGTGAGCGTTGATTTCCTACTAGTCTTTACCTAGAGAGAGAGAGTGTTGCATAGAGTCACATAAATACACAGACCCAAGGTCCAAGCGAGGTAGCCTGGTCTTAACAGTAAAAAGAAAAAAAGGCCCCCTTGTAAGAAGTAGAAGAAAAGGATAGCAAAGCAAAGGCTCTCTCCGCACCCTCCACTCCCTCCGGCACACGCCGGCAGCAAACAGGTAGAAAAAATACTTTGCAGGATTAATAACCTTGGAGGAAATTTTTAAAGGAGAGTTATAAGGTAAAATGAGCATGAATATGTCATGCATCCCATCACCAACGACATGCACCCCTTCAATAATTGTTATAAAGACAATTCTAAGGATAAACTTAGGCTCCAGCCTCTTGACTTACCATGCCTATATCATTCCTGATGTTGAAGAAAGATACAATAATTCTTAATCACTATCTCATAGCAGGTGACATGGGTTAATCAAAGTTAGTATGATACCGCAACATGGCCTGGGAAAGGTCATTGGTTGAGAAGCTAGCATGACATACCACTGCGTCGCAAGTGATGATCAGGCTTAATTTTAAAGATATTTAGGGTGTTACTGTGAACAGCATTCTATGAGAGCTTGTTTCATGCATCAATAATATTGGTAAAAATAATATATCGTACAGTCAAGATTAAATCAGTGACCTCCGTTTTAATCCATTTCCTCTCGTCGGTAATCCTTGTGCTACTGCAAGGAGATGTTTTGAAACATTCTATTGATTTGCCCTGGAGGTGCATGTTGCTTAGTGAGAACAAGTTAAATTCTCGCAGTCTTTCCTCATATGGTTTGTTACGCAAGGAGGGATTCAATTTTGTTGCTCTTTGCTGCACTGCTACCAATTTAAGTGTCCTTACTTAAGCTGGGTGCCCAAAACCGCACTGCATATTCGAGGTGTGATCTAACTAGACTTAGGTATAGTGGCAATATCACATCTTTGCTTTTGTACGTAAAATTTCTATAGATAAATCCAAACATCCTATTTGTTTCTGCCACTCCTGTGAGATTATTCCATCCTGGAGCGATTTATTGAAAATATGGGTTAACGGTCCGGCAATTTCGTGTTTGACATTTTTAATCACTCTTGGATAGAAACGATCAGGACCTGGGCTTTTATTAGGCTTCATCTAATCTATCCGTGTTGGTACTTCTCGTGTCGTGTGAGTGCTATTTATCACAATCTCAAAATTCGTGTAGTTAATTTCTAGCGTACAAACACAACTGAAAAACTTGTTTAGGGTTGTTGTTATGCATTTATCGTCCACAGTTGGTTCCCCACCCTCGTTTACTAAAGGTCCAATTTCCCTCCTTGTATGTTTCTTCTTACTGATATATCGATAAAATAATTTAGGATCCCTATTACTGCGTCTTGCAATACTCATTTCGTCTCCTCTCTTGGCATTTTTGATAAACACTTTCACTTGTTTTCTGACTGTGTTTTATTGCATTGCAATATTTAAGTCATTATCTGATTTCACAAGCCTATAGAGTTTTTTCTGCACCTTATAGCGCTTGCAATATCTTGAGAGAACCATTCAGGCTTGTTGTTGGTTTCATCGTTTCTGTCGTGATCGGAATGAATATGACTTGACGGTGCATAAACTGAGCCTTAAAACTGGCCCAAATTCCCTCTGGGAATGAACCAATAAGAATGAGACTCTTAAATGCGTCTCGCAGCCAGAGAGAGAGAGAGAGAGAGAGAGAGAGAGAGAGAGAGAGAGAGAGAGAGGAATAGACTCAAAGAGAGGAACATACAGTTACAAGAAAGTCTTGTGAACATATTCAGCACCAACAGTAACTTAGTACCCTGAACACCACCCTGGGGTAAAAGAAGAAGTAAATAAAGACTCAAGACAGTGATTTCGCAACAGAGAAAGCACAATTAAAGAGCCTCTGCCTCGTCAAGTGCTGAACAAATATTGTTGCTGATGGAGTTGTGGGTCGATCTAGTATGCATGAGAATATCTATTCATGTCCTCACACTTCTCTTTCAGTACCTCATCCGCTTCTTCCATTCCCGGAACACTTGCAATTATTTCATCCTCAGCAGCGCTCTGTATCTCTTTGGATTCGGCACTTATTGCTTTAGACTCTCCCTACTCCTTCCTCACCGCCAATCTATTCAACATTCTCTCTCCCTCCCATCACCCCCTTCCCAACACCATTCCCCAACACTGTTCCCCCAAACAAGTACTCCCCGCTCAACACTTACCCAACCACCACTCCCTCCTAATGCCAATCCCTCCTCAGCACTACTCCCCTATCACTCCTTTCCCATCACTTCTCGCTCCTAAAAATTCTTTATCCACCAACTTTTCCTCCCATTCTCACCACCCGTCTTGCGATACTCCCTCCTCATCTGTACTTGATCCCAACCACTTTCATCTCCTCAAGACTCCCTTACCACCACCACCACCCTCTTGCAAAAGCTTCCTATATGCCCTTGTTTCTTTCTCAATACCACCTTTCCCTCATATATACCTCTTTCCCCGAAACAACTTTTCCCACAAACATCCTCTCCTTCAGACGCCCTTTCCCACAAACACTCTCCTCCCAATCCACCTCTTCCTCAAGACTTTCTCCCTGCTAGCATAACCTTCACAAAAAAGACCTGCCTCATATGTAACTTCTCCCTGGGACACGCTCCTTATAAACACGCTGTCCCTAAAGCAAGCCCTTCCCCATCACTCATTTCCCATTGCCTCTACCGCCACTCATAAACACGAAAACCCTTCCCCAACAAACGTAGTATGTATCATGTATAAGAATATTCCACACAATATACAAGACGCGTGTGGCATGGATCTCCCCGGGCAAGAAATTCTGTCGTGGTTAGAACTGATATTGGAATGTTTTATAGGATTACGTTTTCATCATTTCTTTCCCTGTGAAGTTTATGTGTTGTTGGACCCGACAGTCGGTACAAGACTTTTCACTTTTTGATGTATATTTTGATCTTAGTTTTATCCTCATACTTGGAGATCCCAACCCCAACGTGCATGCAGAGAATGTGCACGTACGTGGCTCGCACAGCAACAGGAAGCGTTTCTGCTGGTGTACGTACGATAACACATTATGCAAGGTGATGTTCCCGTGTTATCTTCCTTTAAGCACTGAACACGTTTTGTTCCTGAGAATGTGTCAGTAACATATCGTTCGAGCTGCCTCTGTATGATGTCAAGTTCTCCAGGGGTAACCCTCACGGAAAGTGGTCGGCAGAGACGTGGCTCCGGATTTTGTTTTCTCCTGTCCCGCACCAACTGAGGAGAAGTGGCTCAGGAGTGTGTTTACTTCCTTCCTGCAGAAGCTGACGGGACGTGGTTCTGGAACGTGATTTCGGAGCTATGTACCTCCCCCCAAACGGCTCTTTACTTTCCTCCTGCTACAAGATCTGAAGGAGCACCACGAGCGAAAAGTCGCCTTTCCGAGGCTGTACCATCATCAGCGGAAGGAAAAGAGCATAGCGCCGTTGAAGAGGTTTTCATCTAAGTGGAGCCCACCATGACCCAGTTCCCGCTTGGGGTGCAATACCAACGTACCATTTTGGTTCTTTCAACGCTGTTCATGATAGCAGAAGACATCAGAAACACGGAGCTTAGTGCTGAAAGAGTTGAACAAGCAAACGGACGATTTAAATAAAAATATCAATAGCTTTTATAGCTAGCTCCTAGGTAAAAGAAGTTTAAGAAGATGTATTCATTTTATAGTTAATCATTCTATGAGGAAAGGTATCTGCTATACTGATGATTTCTAGAAATTTCACTATACACTAGTTGTGATGAATTATTGCACGTTAAATGCAGTAGCTCATTAGACATTTCATGTATCTATAGGTAATTACATCATCGAAAAGTATACGGGATGATCCTATGTTACCAGGAAGCAGGATTAAGTCCTGTGACATACAATGAAAAGTATTCATTTGTCAGTATGTGATAAATAAGAAGCGAGAGAATTCAATTCCCATTCTCCTACTCGACACTGCACCAAAGCGAACCCCTTTAGCTGGCCTATCCGTCAATAACGCGTTACCTCCAGTGTTAAGGTCTGTCACGTCATCGCCTTCAGACCCTAGACAAGCAGCCTGTCCTTCCCTCTTGTGACGTTCCCTCTGTTCTGAGACTGGACTACACACATGAAGTTACATCATAATGGTCCAGGTTCTTTCTTTTTCAACAGTAAGCCATACAGCACTCCAAAGGCTTCCCATGTCTACACTGCTAGAAAATGGACAATATTTCCCCCAACACTTGATTTATGACGAGAGGTTCCTATACAGCTGGGTTTTACCTGTCCCTCATTATTTTTCGTCTTTAGAGGTTCTCAGCTGACCTGTCTGCCGTAGGTCTGAGCGCCTCCGCCATAAAGTTCTAAACTTTCTGGCATCAGCAGTAAAATCATATGTCCCAACTTCCCAACTAGACAACATTTTCAGTCTGAAATTCTTTCCACGTATCCACGACAGGAGGCTCTCGACTTTTAATCCAAAATTTCAGCTTTTTCTGTGGTATACTGAAGCATGATATGCCACAACTCTCGGCATCTCTAGCCAACTGATCAAACACAGTTTTCAATGACCGTGGCTGTCTGACGAAGGGACTCCTCGGGTCTTCAAGAGTGCCTGGCGGATGGTAATCATCATTCCCCCTCCCCCTCCTCCTCCAGAAGGACGTCAGTTCAGCGACACTGATACTGAAGTTTACGAGGAACTGGGATGATGCCTAAGAGCAGCTGGTGCCCCAGGCTGGAGGAGACGCGACCGCTGATGCTGCTGCTAATATTCAGGGAAATATTTCCAACGCCCCTCACCTGAGGGAGGCAAAGTTTTCCTTGAGAACATTTGACGCGTGACGACCTTTAAGACGTCAGAGCTTCTGGTGACTCAACAAAGAATATCATCACGGGTTAATGTGTTCTTGAAAGCTCTTGCACTTTCAATAAACACGCCTCTCCTTAAACGCTCTAATATAAATCATTTGTGGAAAAGGAAAGTCATAATATACTCATTCATATTCCATATTGATTTTGCTCCGGGTGATGCGTTCGTTCATATTTTCCAGCCTGGGCAGTAAATTGCTTTGCCGTTATCCTGAGAGTTTAATATACAGGCTGATGGAGGTCATGTACGTCCAGGTTTTCCCTGGTCCACACCTTTACACCGGGCCGCTCCCTGGGAAGAAGCATGTTTTGCCTCAGTGTGTTGAGAGTTAGCACACTAGCTCTTGAGGGGACACGAACGTTGAAAGGTCTCTGTTGCCCACATTCCAGCTAGGGTTGCAGCCACATTATGTGTGTGATGTCGGCGGCTCTCAGGAATTTAGTTTTCATCGACTGTAGTCTCTATCGACAGATGGTTCATAACAATAGCTTCAGTATGTCAAAGCTCGGATTGGGATCGTCGAATGACACGAGGCACCTATACTTACTATGAAGAACGAACGGTGAGTGAGCCGTCCCACAAAGATAAAGTGCTCTGTTTTGCACCACCATTACGAGAGATCACTGATGCACGTACTTATAATGACACCAAAGACGCTTTTCCACTGCTCCTGCAAATCCAAAGCATCGCAAAACTCTGAAAAGTGGCATGATGGACCCCTTCGAAGCAAAAAAGTTGTCTGGCGAGAGGATACTGTCTTTCGTCAACAACCGGAGACACAGCCTCGCAAAAAGAAAGGTGATTTTTAATCATGATGTAGTCTCGAGCAGGCGGAATACGGGTTATGCCTCAGGCACATGTACAGCATCAAACAAGGGAGATGAAAAAAAAACTTTTCAATGAGAAACAATAACAATCATTATGAGATCACTGGCCTTACAGACTTACGATGAATGCTTGGACTTACTGCTGCAGTGAGAAACACGCGAAGTCGATAAGGCATGTCGAGAGGGAAAGATAGCATTCCTATAAGAGGTCAGTACAATGGGACCAACCCAAGTGTGAGACAAAGTAGAGATAATGAACCTAAAATACTCACAGGGAGATGATGTTATCGTAGTTTTGAATGGCCATCTCCTGCAGGGTCACGCTCAGGTTGTTGTCAGCGAAGATTCTACGGAGAAAGAAGAGTGATATTAGAATACCATTTAGGTAAACGGATAAGGAAATGTTCAGGAAGCTCTTCGCGTCCTACATAAAGCCGGTGCTTAAACGTGCTCCTCATGTTTTGTTGGCAGACTTCACGAAGCACAGAGAACTAATAGAGGTCTAGAGAAGCGCAACAAAGATGGTACAAGAATCAAGAGAGCTGGGTTATTGGGAAAGGTCAGAGGCTTTAGAATTATCCATCACGGAAGAAAGAAGGGTAAGGTATGACCTGATCAAAACCTGTCTGAAGATGTGAAAAGTAATAAATTCTTACTTAAGATGCAAGGAGAGAACAACTACAGGATGTAACATGAAATTGGGCAAACTTATTAAACAAGATGCAGAAATGTCTTTCAGTAGTACGGGGGTAGATGAATGGAATTAACTGAATGATGAAAGCATGAAATATTTTTCTTCCTTTTTTTTTGTGTGTGTGTGGTCACTTTTTATGATTACGTCTTCTGTTACGGGGAGAGAGTTTTACACCCGCTTTCCCTCGTCTCTTAGCATTGTATATATGCTTCAAGTCTCTACTCATATGCGTGTACATTTGTTTCTCTAAGTATTTCTCACATATATTCTTCAAAGTGAATAACTGATCCACACATCCTCTACCACTTCTAAAACCACACTGCTCCTCCCCAATCTGATGCTCAGTATATGTGTTCACCCTCTCAGTCAATACTCGCCCATACAGTCTTCCAGGAATGCTCAACAAACGTATGCCTTTATCCCCTTTGCCTATGTACAATAGCTTCTCAAGATCTTTCTTTTCATGAACAGGTGTATAAGCACAAATAGTCACCCATCTCTCTCCATCTACTTTCAGTTTTATCCACATAAATCTAGAAGTTACTTCCTTACACTCCATCACACATTCCCACAACGCCTGCTTCAGGAGTAGTGCCACTCCTTCCTTAGCTCTTGTTGTCTCACCAACCCCAGCCTTTACTCTCAAGACGTTTCCAAACCATTCTTCCCCTTTACCCTTGAGCTTCGTTTCACTCAGAGCCAGAATATCCATGCTTCTTTTCTCAAACAAAATTCCTACCTCTTCTTTTTTCTCATCTTGTTTACATCCACAAATATTCAGACATCCCAATCTGAGCCTTCGAGGAGGATGAGCACTCCCCACTTGACTCCTTCTTCTGTTTCCTCTTATAGATTTTAGAAAGACAAGAAGAAGAGAGTTTCCAGCCCCCAACTCTCGCCCCCTTTAGTCGCCTTCTACGACAAGCGGGGAATACATGTGAAATATTCTTTCTCCCCTCGGCGAGGGCAAAACTGAAACGGTCCAATTTTAGCAGTATGGCCATACATACACGTGACATGGCTCTGCGGCAACGACTATATCTCTCATGTCATTCCCTCTCCCAGCTAAAACAACCACATCTGTCATGTCACTTCCTCTCCCTGTAATAACAACGACCCTATCTGTCCCACCATCACTACCTACATAAATTTCTTATATCCCTGTCTGTCTGTCTGTCAGTGAGTCTGTTTGTCTGTTAACCTTTCCGTCTGTCTCTCTTCCGACCATCAGTGTTCCAGCCTATCATTTCCCCGTTCCCCCCCGTTCTCTATGTCAACCTAAGAGACATATTTCAACTCGAAATTAACACAGGCAAGTCCAGCCAACTCCCAGACTAATTATCCACTCCACTGACGTCTCCCATTCCACTACATCCCAGCGCTGACCAAAGCTCATTATTATTCTTTTTTCACAAGTTCCTTCCTTGATTTTCTGTCTCAAGTTTTCCCCCATTAACCGAATGCTTCCATCGTTCTCTCTGACTGAGCCTCTCTCCTTCATCCTTGCGAGTTTTCCCTGATAGCAGAAGGTCTTTATTGTTTTGTTTCTCTCGACTGCGTCTCTTTATCTTCAGTGTCGATGGACGGCATATTCTCTCCTGAATCTAGGCAAGGTCTTCGAATTTCATCGTCCCTTCGTGTCTCACGAATCGTCCACCTTGCACCACCAGTAATTATGAATCCTCTCTCACCTTCATCACCCGTATCTCCTGAGTGTCCCACTGCGGCTTTTCTGTACCGTCTGTATCTCCAACACTGCCTTGAATGCACCATCTGTATCTCCACCTCTGTCTTCCTTTGTATCTCTCACACTGTCTTCCTGCGCCCCCTGTATCTCTCAAGCACTCTTGCCCGCTCCACCTTTATCTCCCTCACTGTCTTCCATATTCCACCCCATATTTCCCTTACTTTTTTCCCTTGTACCAGCTCTATCTACCACATAGTCCTTCCCGTTCCATCTGTACCTTCCACAGTCTTTACAGAATCCCGTGTAGCTCTTACACCATCTTCCACCCTCTGTCTCTCCCGCAGCAGCTGCAGATCCGCCTTTAAGGAATTTCTCACTACTGGCGCAAATTTTCAGAAGGGCTCCATTCACGCGCGTGGGGGTAATAAGTGATAACTAACACGATGACAGACAGCTCACAAGGAATATTACAGTGCACATTGTTATACCAAAAAGGGTACAACTTACATTCTCTCCCCCATACGCCAGCTGCATCTGCCCCACCCTCTCTCTCACACACCATCTGTGTGTGTACACCAGTGCCCTTTCCCTACAACACTTATAATTTCCACACTATCTCCCAACGCCAGCTGTATTAACTAAACTTTTTCAGCACACGATCTCTTATTTTTTTCCACTCTCCATTTCCCATACATCAGCCGTATTTCTTTGTACTACTGGTTCACCTTTTTAAACACCTGTGTATCTACAAAACTCTTTTCCTCACACCGTTTGCACCTCTCACACTCTCTCTTCCTTACACCAGTTACGTCTCTCAGAAGCTTCCTACCTTACCAACCTCTCTCTCTCTCTCTCTCTCTCTCTCTCTCATCGCCAACACACACCACAATCCCCTTGCTCCCTACAACACCGATATTTCACACAATCTCTCTCCCTTGCAAGTAGAAGTCGAAGGCAGATTTCCCCGAGGTGTCGTTTGTCCGTCAGCCGTACGCCCGAGGGGCCAATACCGCCCCATATCCTGCCAAGAAATATCCTTCGAATTATTCTTTATTGAAAGTGGTGAGGCGAGGGACCACACCCATCAGTGGTCGACTTTTCACGGGGATGATTGGCCATCCCAACTCGTGACGAGCCTCACCAGTGGGTCACGGACCACATTAGTAAGTTGGGGGACAACACGAGTGCGTAATGGACAACACCAGTGGGTGAAAGACCATAACAGTGGGTGAAGGACCATTCAAAAGGATGATAGACCATACCTATGGGTGATGGGCCACGCCAGCGAGTGAGGGAACATACCACGAGGTGTTGGACCACACTGATAGTTGATGAACCACACCAGTGGGTGTTGGATCACACTAATAAGTGATGGACCACACGAACGGATATGACAATAGGAGGGATCATACCCATAGACGAGGGACCAATTCTACTTATGATGCACAATTAGTACTTGATGGAGCGGCGCAACTGAAGGTGGACCACACAATGCACCACACCAACAAGTGATGGACTACATGAAAAGGCGAGGAAGTAGTCCGGTACATAACCGATCTGATGGTGGAACACACAGCCTTGATTATGAGTTACTCTAGTGGATAGTGAACCTTACCAAGGGGTGTTGGGCCTCACCAATTTGGTGATGAGTTACTCAAGTGGATGATGAACTTTATCAAGTGGTGATAGACCATACCAACTTTGATCAAACCAGTGGTTGGTAATCGACACCACCTCTGGTCATTAATTCATCAGGTAGATGTTTTGATTACCAGAAATTACCCTTTATTTTAGAATCGTTCTGTAGCTTTCATCTCTCAGTAAGAAGTACGAGATATCAGAGCTCTCACCTGTGCTAGAATAAAAACTGAAGCTGTTTTTCTTAAAGTGGAATTATACAACTCACACATTATTCATAGAAAGATTCTTTTTCTCTTTTTTCACCAATAGCCATAGAATGCACAACAAATATATATATATTAAGGGCTCAGCTCAAATTCCACAACACTTATGGCACTCACGTTAACAACAATTCTTTCCGGCCCTCACACAGATGATTTTACTGTTCCCGTTTGTCACACCAACTCCCACAATTCAATTTTGCAGCTGAGAACATATTTCATGGCAAGAAAAATTCCAGTCGTACCACTAGTGCAACAAATTCAACCCCCCTGATCCACTTCCTTCCTCGTCTTGCTCCAACCATTATATCTTTTCTCCAGAATAGTTTGTCCCCTTTCCAGATCTTGAAATAACAAAGTTCATTAGTTCGGATGGATATATGTATGTTCCTCAGGACTGGTGCTGATATTTTATCACCTTTTCAGACTACCCGCTCACGGATGTCTTCCTCGCCTCGTGGATGCTTTACAATATACACACTATTCTAATAAAAAAGACTGGGGTCTTCTTTTCAGTTGCGGACCATTAACCATTCCCTCAATCTTTTCAAAGATATGACCAAAAAATGACTTAGAAGAACTTCTAATTTCAGTTTCAGTACGGGATTTAGCTAAATATTCAGCGAGACAATATTTCTTTTTTAAACCTCTCCTAGTAATTACTCTTCTTTCTGTAGTTTTAGACAGCCTTGCCTTAATTTCCTGGGTATCTCAAAAGCTTGCGACAAAGATTGGCGTCAGGTTCTTCTCACTAAATTTTCCTCATATAACCTCCCTTATTCTCTTATCCTTTGAATCTCCTCACTTTTGTCTAATCACCGTATACATGAAGTGACTAACATATAATATCCCGATAATGTAACGGTCAAAAATGGAGCTCTGGACTTTTTGATGGTGCTGTGGTCTTTTGTTCTCACGTATATAATTTTTCTTCTAGATATCGTGGTAAAGCATATAAACCATCATCCCGATCACATGGGAGTCCCCTATCTTTCTGGTGAAGACGTTTCTTCCGATTTTCTCCTGACTACCTTTCCGAACGTCAGTTTTGTTTTTATAATCATCACGCCAAACAGACGCAGACATAAAGCATAACTTTTGAATCGATCCAATTTCACCTAATCACATTTCGGGATTGATTATTAAATAAAGTATGGTCTCCCTGAAATCATAAAAATCTTAAATTTCCTAAAGCAAACTCTCAGCATTTTTCATACTCATTTTCATCGTGACCATCGCTATCTTACATCCATCAGTCACCGTCAAGAAAAGATATATCCCCACGAGGATATATGTTTTCCTAGATTTGCAAAGGTGTATCCTTTTGAGAATATATGAATTTACAATGTCGTTCTTTTCATTGCCCTACCTTTTCATTGTTTTATATATTAGATTTTCTCCCCTCTCTCTCTCTCAGTCCGTTTCTCGGCAGATTTCAATCCATCATGCCTCACCTTTTCGGGACTCATATGTATCGTGTATTTAGGCCTCGTTAGTACCAAGCTATTGAAGCCAGAGACAAAACTGCATCTTCACGTCCTCATTAATTTTCCTCCCGAGCAATCTCTCTGCGGGACGTCCTCTCTCTGACTAATGTTTTTCTAACTGCCTACAACCTGCAGCTTTTAAGTGTAGGAGATTACGTAAACACATCTCTGCTCTAGTCTCATGTAAAGGGCAAAGCAAACTTTGTTTCGTATTTAGGAGGTAGAATCTAAGTTGATTACAATAGGTGTTTTGTGCTGTTGTTGTGGTGCGTACTCCCTGCTGTGAGTCGATTAGCTCTTGAAAGGTATCAACGCTAACAAATGCTCGTATACAACCGGTAATTGCAAGGGATGAGGGAGTTCGCCTGCTCGAGCCGAGTCCAGCTATACAAAACAACTGGGTATTCGAGGCCTTATGTGAGTACTGAAACAATGGTGAAGATTCGAATACTAGATATCTCTTTGAAATCTCTCTGTCTCGTTAGGATGATTCCTCTTACTTGAAGTGTGCACTTATCAACATACATTTATTGTTGTTACGCATGCATTCTTATCCAAACACACACACACACACACACACACACACACACACACACATATCCTTCGGATAGTAAGAGACTTCAGACTTCTTGGTGTCATTATAGACAACGGTTTTTTTAGCTGAATGGGTCGTATCAGCACTATCGTCAAATTTTCCTCACCGCCTGCACCTTCTCCGTCTACTGAAATTACTAGGCATCCCACCAACTGAGCTCAGGAATTTCTATACCATCTTCATTCTTCCCTAAGCTCAACTACGCCTCCCTATCCTGGTCTTTATCACTAACAGCTGAACAGAGGGACTAGCTAGAAGGAGTGCAGAATATGGCATGCAGAATCATCCTTGGCCCTTCTTACAGCACCTTCCAACAGGCCCGCATCTTGCTGAACCTGTCCACCAGCCACCATCTCCAACCAACACCGGCAGCTCACGTGGCAATTTGGCAATAAACTGCTGACACCCCCGTCACAGAGACCTCACCTCCGACGACCTCCACCACAGACCGCCGATCATCGCCACAATCGTCAGTTTCAGTTTCAATACTTTATTCCTTGATAGTGCTGTCACTTGGTACCCCCCGTACAGTTATACCAGAAGCATCTGGCAAGTGTCGCGAGTACATACAAATATAGCAAAGGGGCTTACTAAAGCCAAAGGAGGTACAGATATAAGAACAGTCCTACACCTACGGTTGTGAACGACATAAACATTCCATAAATAAGTGCATAGCTATGGAAGTGAACAGCTCAGTGCTCCGTTAGACAGGTTATTTGGTACGTCAACTAAGTGCATAATGTATAAACCATACTATCTGCCCTGTCGACATTCGTGTACAGTATATCTGCCACGCTGGCTGTCTACATGTAACTCACTCACGCGCTTACCCAAAGTGTGGAGATATCCGGTCAACATCTGTAAAACATCAACTGTGTATTTTCAGCCGATTGGCTGCCTAAATCAATAAACCGTTATTTATTTATATATCTATGTTTATACACACACACACACACACACACACACACACACACAGGAGCTTTCGTAATGTAGTGGTTAGCGTTCCTGACCATGAATCAACACGAACTCGCCCGGGGTCTGGCCCGCATTAGTTCTAATCGTGGGCGTAGCATTTGGGCAATAGCCAATCCCAGGTGTTCATCCTCCCCTTAGGGCTGGTCAATAGATGGGTGCCTACTTAGACTAGGCTGTGTGTGTGTGTGTGTGTGTGTGTGTGTGTGTGTGTGTGTGTGTGTGTGTGTGTGTGTGT
>JAYMFT010412390.1:0-18165 GCA_038088735.1 Panulirus argus | reverse complement strand
GGGTGGATGAGAGGGGTGTAGGGATAAGGGTGTGTGTGTGTGTGTGTGTGTGTGTGTGTGTCCGGATAGCGAGGGGGCTACGGACATGAAGGGTGTGTGGAGGGGGTCAGGCGTGAGGATACGGGGGAATGTGAGGATAGTGTAAGCGTGAGGATAAGGATGATGTGAGGATAGAGTGGGCGTGCGGACGAGCGGGGGTACGTGGATAAGCGGGAGGAGAGGAGAGGATGGCACACACACACACACACACACACACACACACACACACACACACACACACACACACAGAGCCCTGCTCACCTTGGTTTCCCCACACACGGACCATCACACTAGTCCCTCTGCTGGACCACTGCGTCACTGGTCACCATGCCACCCTCCCCCTTCCCCCCTCCCTCCTTCCCGATGCCAACAGTTACTTGGGCAACACCTGTTCACCGGTTTACCCTGGCCACACCTGTTCACCAGTCACCCAGGCCACACCTGCTCATCACTTCCCTTAGCTACACCAGTTCATGGGTTACCTGGGCCAACCGCACCTGGTAATAATAGTTATGACTTTTAAAACAAAACACTCCTTACCACCATCAGAGGAGACACGCACGCACACACACACACACACACTAACACTTCTAGCAGGAATTAAGTTTTAGGATTCTGTGTGTGCAAGACGTCATGAATCGAAATGGTCCCTACCTAACCTGTCGCCAGGGAAATCTCTCTCTCAAACATGTATTTTCAATCAACTGTCTGCCTAAATTCAATAAACAATTCTTTAATAATTTATTATACTCTTATTTAACACTCCTCACAAACCCGGCAGCCCCGGGTCTAAGACCACACGCGCGCATGATATGGACAAATCCCACCAGGTACTTCAAACAGGATGTTGCAGGATGGGAAAGCTAGCCCAAAACAAACGCTGGGAGGTACCCTCAGCTGCCGTGCCACGGCCGTAAACCAGCATCGACAAACGGCTTCCACCGAACGTTCTGAAACGTTTTCCTTTTCTCTCGTCTATGGAAATATTGAATAATCAGGTCAGGGTCACTATAACCCGGCCCCAGGTCTAGGAAGGGTACAGACCCTTGGCTACAACATCCAGCAAACCCAAGGGTCCTACAGTCGTGCTCACGGAGGCCGTACCGCCGTGCTCTAGGAGCCGTACATTTCGTGCCCAAAGAAATTAACGAAACACAATGTTCACAGAGATCGTGTTACTGCGAGAGAAAGGCAGAGGCAGGTCAGGATAGCCAACCCAGCAGCCGTCTTTGGGCAACGCACGATAATAATTTCTTAGTAGCGCGCAAGGCAAACGCTTGAGGAGGTATCTTATGGAGCAGGTCAGTGTGGCACTAACGGCAGGTTATAACAAAAACATTCGGCAACAAGAAAAGTGGGGAGCTGGGGGAGATTAAAGGGGAGACTGGGTGAAGGGGAGAAGACAAAAACAGGAGAAAATTAACGTACAGAAGAACAAGGGAACTGACGGTACACTCCCACCTCTCCTGTAAGCACCAAGTAACAGCAATATATAAATGGTAATTCAAACACAATTAAGCTCTACAACGGAGTTCCCCAAGTAGCAGTTCTCTTTCCACCTCTCTTAACTCCCTACATCAAAAACATGAACACAAAAGCAAGACACAAACTAAACGCCCTCAGAAGACTGACTGGCACCATCACCCATCACTACAAATACCGTTTCAACATATCCCAGGATCCTTCATGCCCACGACACAACCACCATAAAGAAGACACCGAGCACTCTCTCTTTACACACAGACGCACACACACATTACAACACTTCATGACCTTGTGCCCCCGACCGGTGGACGTGGCCAGCTTCCTGAGCGTCGCAGGAGCCTCATAAAGACAGAGGGGACTCCTGAGGTACGAAGTACATATATATATATGAGGGTCAAATGAACTAATTGGTCAAATGGCTAAAGACTTTAGCAATGAGAGAACACCCCTGACCCACGTCACCAACCAACCACCGTTACCTGCAAGAAGACACACGACACTTGAGGTGGACAACGTCAACAGCAGCAGAGGCAGCAGGTTGGGGGAGGGGAGGACCGTTCTACCATCCCAAGGTGACCCACTTATGTACGTAGGTACACACACACACACAACCTCCTCCTCCTCCTGCTGCTGCTGCTCCCGGAACTCTCACCTGCTGTACCATACTGGCTCATAACATTTAATATACCACCACTCCCCACTAAATGTAAGTGCAATATAAGTATGATACACAACCCTTCACTGCTATATGAGCAACACTTGAAAAAAATGAAGTAATATCAACTCGACCCGATCCACTTTTTAACCTGCATCTTCCACATGAAACATTAAAACTCCACCTGCCACCTATACATGTACCCTTCGCCCATACTCTCACTGAAATCCTCTGTCTATGTAAATCTAGACAATAAAATATTTTACGACCAAATCTCTTGAGCAAGACGGTACGCCCTTTGGATATGATGGCCACCACCATTCCCGTGAGTCGTGCCATCCTGTTCTAGGGTCGTACCGTCCTACCCAAGGGTCGTGCATCCAACAGCAGCAGCAACAGCCAATGAGGAAGACCCGAAACCAATAATATCTTACCACTACAACAGTCAGCTCTAAGCCTGGCCACACACACCCTGATGATCCCTTGTCACGTGTGCGTTCAATCTTAATTAAATCAATCCACTCCTTGATCCTGCCATGACAAAATACTCTGCACTCAACCTTAGTTTGTCTTTCCTACGAAACTTATCTTAATTAACGGTTCAAGGGTTAGAGGAGCCTTCTTTAGGCAAGGGCCCGGGTCTGGTTTAAAGGTCCGGTCGACCTTGAACCAATCACGGTTACGTTTGATGTAAATAAGCACGCAGCCAACCGGATACAACTAGGCCTTCAGGAGGTACCAGAATGATACCTTCCGGTTTCCATTTACCTGTAATCCACCACCGACAGACAACGTAACAAGGACCGCCACCAACCACCACCACCACCACCACCAGCGACGCGCCTCTTCCCTCTGCATCCCGCACCAAAATACTACAAACTGTGTTTACATTCCCTCGCGCGTCCACCAATCTCTTACGGTCTGCCACCAAACTGCTAGATGTATACAACTCACTGTGCACGATGGTACGACCCTCGAACACCACACTTAACGACCCTTAATTAATGGCAGGGGTCATTATATCCAAGGGAAGAACCGTCGTGTTCAGGAAGACGTACCGTCGCGCTCAAAGGGGCAGGGGTGGGGGGAGGAGACACATATTTCCAGGGACGTACCGTCGTGTCCTCAAAGCACGTACCGTTGCGCACCGTTGCCCTCAAGGCACGTACCGTTGCGAGCCTTGGGTTCATGCACTTCCGTGTGCCAACACATCGTACAGATTAAACTGTCCCTCACGACCAATGATCTTATAACCACCACAAGGTCGGTGAATGGACACTGTTCTGGCCCTTCCTGGAAGAAAATAGAAGAGAGGGGAAAAAAAACAACAATCTGCGGTTCGTTCATTCGAGAAAAACTTGCATGCTGCCGGCGGCAGGTAGGTACACGGCCCAGGACCAGGTCAAGACGGCTGTGGTTAGTTCCTGCCGCCACACGCAACGAAGGTCAGAACCGCGCTCGCGTACGCCAGCCTCGTGCGTGCACGGAGGTACGACCCTTGAGCACGGCGACACGACGACCCATGGAACACGAAGGTACGACCCATGGGATCGACGATACGACGATCAACCATCAGGATTTTACTGGGCCCCACCCTCTGTAGCACCGTGGGCCCCGAAACAGCCATTTACATCGTCCCAGGATGACACTTTTATACAGATCGGGGTCTGCCCCCCCCCCCATCTTCCAGGACCGTGGGTGCCAAACGGCAGCACCGTGGGCCCCACCCTCTAGCACCGTGGGCCCCGGGAACAGCCATCAGAAACGTCCTAGGATGGCACTCTTTAGACATATCGGGTCGGGCCCCCCACCTTCCAGCACCGTGGGCCCCACCCTCCAACACCGTGGGCCCCACCCTCGCCACCACAAAAACCTGCCCACCACAGTCCCTCCACACAGGAGCCGCACCAACATTTTTATAAACACGGGAGTGGCGAGTCATTCTGCAATATCTGTTGCCATGTACCCGCCTCCTTCCCCAGTCTGCAGGGGGATGTGCGTTTGTTATGAATGAACGATATTGCAAGGAGGCAAACACACGCACACTCTACCCTCCGAGGGGCACGCACACTGCACACTGAAGAATAAAGACTCAACCAACGCATGGAACGTAAAAGGAGAGATCCGTAAGAACATTGACATCCACCAGCACCTTTAGTGGGGGGAGCTGTGTTTAGTTTCCATATCTGCCAACATCCAGGAACTACACAAGTCCCTTTCAGAGCAGTTGTTCTGACGGAGGGAACCCTCCTGGATCCTGGAGCAAGACGGTACGACCCTCGGGCAACGACGGTACGACCCTTGAGCACGTCGATACGACCCTCAAGCAACGACGGTAGGACCCTCGAGCACGAGGTTCAGTTTCCAAACCTCGGATACGATGAGCCTTGTCTTAGACCTAACCAAGGCTTTAGGGCTTGGCCAAAGGCCGGCCTCGCTAAAGGTCGTGCCGTTTAATCAGACTAGCGAGTAATTAAAATAAATCTATTTTATTGGGGGAAAACACCTGGACTGGCTTAAGGATGAACCTACAACTTCCTGCCGGGTCTTTTCTTGGAAACCCCCAGTGACGGACACCCGACGCCTTCCAGGTACACACACGCGACAAAAAAAAAAAAAAAAACAGTGGTTCCTCCAGGGCCTCTGAACTTGCACCACCTCACACTGATTCTCTCATCCTAATTCCAGCGCCGAGGAAGCTACGTACATCATTCTGCGGCCTCATCTCACGGTTCAGATGGCGCTGATAAGAAAGAAATACACCATTTTGTACGAGACATTTTGAGAGACTACAGACGGAGGTCATGCCATGCCAGCCTTTCGGTGGACGGATAACAGTAGCATGTGTGTCTACTGAAGGAGGGTCATCCTCCTTCGCCGTACACCGATGCAAAAGAGGTGGGTAAAAAGATGTGGGGAATAATCACCAAGCCAACTTACTTTCGACACAAACCTTGTTTCTCAGAGTTATTGGACTGGATTTTTCCTTAACCTTCACAACGCCTAATATCGCTCTGTGCGTGTGCGTGTGTGTGTGTGCGTGTGTGTCTGTGTGCGTGTGTGTTGTTATCACCCGTTAAGGCGAGGGGACTGGATAGCAGCAGTAAAAATGTTCCACGATCTTTCAAAACCTCCGCTGACTGACTTCCAGACATGAAGACTCGTGGGAACAATTGAAGGCACTCAGATATCATCTTCACGAACGAAGACTGACTGGTTATATATATATATATATATATATATATATATATATATATACTGTAACGACTCGACCTCAGTCGATATCTGAAAACTTTCGCCTCTGCGGAAGATAAAACGCAGACCACAGCAGACCATCACCACACAGTGTATCGTAAGGGACAAGACAAATACCACTTAAGTAATGTCAACACCGGAGGCCCTGAAACACAGCTGATCACTTTACCTTCAGTCCTGTGGTAAACACTGTCGCCACACCAACAACGGAGGAATTGAAGACGACACTGAAGGAGGACGCCAGTGTCTCTGCCATCAGTACCTTCGACAATAAAAATATATATACCTGATTATCCAGGCCTGCAACAGGTATGTGGACTGGAGGGAGGGGATTGGGGGAGGGGTGCAAGAGGCCTTGGAAATAATACCCTGGTTGAGAGAAGAGCAGCAGGACCAGCTTGGTTCCAGACCCAGGCCTTTGGAGGAGGGAGACACGGGCGATCCTGGATCCAGAATCGATGGTACGAACATGGACTGTACGAGTTAGTCATCATCTTATCCCCATTATAATCACCATATGCTAATCAATGCTCCCGAAATACACTCCACGTGAGGACATCCTGTATCAATGTCTTCCAGTTAAGTTACCGTAAGTTACAAGTTACCTTTTGTTTCAAGTTGGCCCTCTCCACCTACAGAAAGTTTTTCATACTGCCGAAGCTCTTGACAAGTTCTGTACACACCTCACGTCCTGCGGCAGTGTCTTCCCAGCCAGAGCAGTGACAACAAGACACTACACTGTCCCTACAGTATGCCAGCCAGTGCCAACAACACACTACACTGTCCCTACAGTATCCCAGCCAGTGACAGCAAGACACTATACTGTTTCTATAGTAATTACAATATTTTGACGAATATAAAAGAAGAAAAAACTGAAGGGAAAGTGAAGAGTCAAAAGGAGACAAAAGAAAAAGGGAAAAGGAGGAGGAGGAGGAGGAGGCAGAAGAGCAGCAATAAAACAGCCAGTATTGAGACATGGAGTCCTTGGGTTCCCAGTGGGGTGTGCAACACACTCGTCTGTCCAGACCACCGCCCCACCAACACACGGCACAGCCGCATCGCCCGCCTCCGCCAGTGGCCTCCTCACCAGACGACACCACCACCTCCACCAATCTCCCTCCCAGGTTCTGGTCTCATCCCCGCACTTGCCACAAGGAACGCAAAAAAAAAAAAAAAAAAAAAAAAAAAAAAAAAAAGAGGAACAAGTACAAATAACGGAGGAAGTTGAGGCGCTTGAGGAGGCCACAGTGACAACCCAGAAGTCCCCCCCCCCAATTTACCCAACTATGGACACACACAACCGCTGAGCAAGTGCCACACAACCGCTGAGCAAGTGCCCAGCCTTTACACTTCTGGGTCCTCCAACCAGCTCATTAGACCAAGGCCATTAATTCTTCACGCGTAACTGGTGGTGTCGTACAGTACACAGACCACGCCCTCCGGTGAGTGGTTGTTCCCAGGTACACACTCACACATTAATAATTTCGAACATCTTGAGAACAAAAGTGTACATAATAGGGACACTTATAATATCCTTTCCTTCTGAGCCATACATACCCTTTGCTGGTCTAGAATGAGCAGAGGAGGAACACGATAGCTTGGTTTCAGACCGAGCTATGACGGTGAAGAGGGATGGGGCTTCCGAAACCATCATGTGGTCATGCGTTAATTAAGGTAATCTGTACCCTGCCAAAACTACTATATACCTTCCTCCCATTCACCTCCTTCCTCGTAAAGACGGAGCAGACATGCTACTCGCCCAGTGTACCATCTGGTGGGGAGAGTCTGCAGCGAGCAGAGCCAGCTGGAGAGATAGTCTTCTTTAAAGAGCCACACCCCTTGTGTACCACCTGGTGGGGAGGGGCTGGCTGCAAAGCAAGCAAGCAAAGCAAGCAGAGCTACCGGATGAGCCAGTCTTCAAAGGCCGAGCTAAAAAGTTGTCTAGTAAGTGGTAACACTCGACGATGTTTTTCTTATCGTCTTCCAGTAATAAAATTAAATTCAAACTCTTCTATTTTCCTGATAACATCAGCTCTTTGCGTCCCTATCAAAACTCAAACATTTACTGAACCTTTGAGGCACAGAAACTTGAAAAAAAAAGCACCAAATTCATTGACGAGTTTAGTAAAGATGAACAGAGGGAAGAATTAATGAATTTCAGGGCACCACAGTAAAGATAAGAAATGATAAAATGTTGCCTGAACAGCAGGAGACAGACAGGGGATGTCTGGCCTATATAGCCCTGTGTTTGCTACCCTCAGCACAATGGGAGTTTTTGGAGGAGACAACAGGAACGGTGTATATGGCATGTAGTCAGGGCACCTTTTGACTTAGCAATGGGGCACTTCCCTCAGAGGCCCTTCCTTCTATACCTAGTATTCAAGAGCAAAAAGCCATATTTTGCCCCCCAAAAAACTTGGCCCTTTTTGGTATAACAAAGTAAACTATGATGATTCTTTTGAGTTTTCTGTCATTATGATAGATATCATTTATCTCCAGGCACACAAACAGGCCCCTCTGAAAATTTACCACAGTGGTGATAATCCCTTAAAGGATACGCTACATTTAGTTACCTAATCAGATCCACCTTTTCTTCCTTATAACTAAGGAATAAGAAATAAGTAAGAAGTTAAAGGAGAAAGAAATAACTGTAAACTGCAAAGATGTTTAGATTTATCCTAACTGGAGCGTGAGAGTGGTTTGTTATGATGATATTCTCGGTGCCTTATATATGCTATATACTCCCTACGTAGTGTGTGGTTCTTTATATATATATATATATATATATATATATATATATATATATATATATATCGCATACCCCCAGCATACTGTGTGTGTGTGTGTGTGTGTGTGTGTGTGTGTCATTACTATTTGTGTGCTACGGGCCGAGAGTTTTATATTCGTGTTAACTCATTTCTTAACCTTGTATTTATATATGTACCAAGTCTTTACTCCTATGTACGCACACACACACACACCTATCTATCGTCCGGCCCTAAGGGGCAGGGGGAATGAACACCTGGTTTGCGAGTAGGTCGAATGCCACCACGCCCAGGATTCGAATCCATGCAGGCCCGACCCCTGACGAGCCCGTGTATACCCATTTTCCGTTTTATATTAACGTGGCCAGGTCCTTAGATCCTGCCTTTGATGCTGAGGCACCTGTATTACAATCTGAGGCTGCCGAATCGTCCATTCTGAATGAGTGCAGTGAACCAACTGCAATCTACAAGGGAGTCTGAAAAGCAGCCTTTGGTAGCCTGAAAAAGGCCCTCATAGCTAACGAGCCGTGGCTCAAAACCTTGCACGGATTCTGAAGTACATACACCCTAAATCTGGGTCTTTAGATGCTCGGGTTCAGCCGGGAAAGAGTGACCCTGCTTGGCCGTGCTTCGCCCTACCTTATTTTACGTTATTTCACTATACCTTAAGATGGTTTCGCGAGATCTCTTCCCCCACTCCCCCCTCACAGAACCGGGTTTCAGACCTTACTGACCTTACTTACACCTTACAATGGTTTCGGAGGCCTTCTAACGTCCCCACAGATGGGTCTGGGCCCGACAACTCCCCCTGGGTAAGGCCTTCCCAGGCATTCCTGTTGTCCAACCATTCCTCTGGTCCCCTCACTCACGCACTCACTCACCGCCGCCACATCCTGGACCTGTCCTTCAACATGCATCACCACGCACCTCCTCCCTCACTCTCCCATCCCCCTGATCCTACACCAGTCACAGTCAGTGACCCATCCGCTCTTCCACCAGAACCTTTCTAACTCCTAAAAAGACATAGTTCTAAGCCCTAATCATCCCTCTCGTAAACTTCTAGTATTACCCAGCCACTGCAAACGATGTCAAAATATCCCAGTGTCCAGATCAATGTTAATCAACCATCATGGATTTATACATAAACATGATACATCTTGTTAAAATTACGTCTGTATGTATAAGACAGAATACGGCAAAACCATACAGTACATGAGTAATTGCCTACCTCTACCAGCTGTGTGAATCCACGTCTGCCACCTGTCCACCGAGTCCCAGATGGCCCACACTATCCGCCTCTCAATCACCCATCCCAGGCATGGACGCCAAGGCACTATAATCGTGGAAATCCAGGTGAAAGAGGGTCGTCAAGTCATTTTATGGGGGTAGAGAGCGACCCAGATTGGGAACGGTTGTCAGATGCGGCCATCAGTACCGACGGCCGGGTCCTCAGTGCCAACGAACGCCGGGCCTTCAACCACAGCTCTCTGCCACATCAACTCCACCACCACCACAGCAAAGACTCTGTAAGATCTAAGGAAAGTCTCGCCGTCTTAAGAGTGAGTCACCTTGCAGTGATTTAACTCCACCGTTTTCCCTATGTTTCAGATCCTTCCCAACTTTCCCCAAGCTATACCTGGTGCATACCTGGGAAAGTCTTCGGGGAAGGTCTTCACCCCCACAGCCCGGGCTGGACCCTGGCCGACGGATTTGGAAGTTAGTCGATCGAGCTGTTGGAAGCCGCAGCCCTTAGGACTACATAGCCTCAGAGATTTCAGTCGTTCCCAGTGATTCACTGGGGACAGAAGACTTCTCTAAAACCATCCTAAGGTGCACGTAAGGTAATGTAAAGGTCCCAGACCCAGCAGCTGGGGGCAGAAGACTTCAGAAACCACCGTCAGGTATATACGGCTAGATAAGCTCTGGTAATGGTTACCACTTACCAAGATCCGCGCCTTTATTTAGCCCATCCTATAAACAGGATCCCCGCGCCTCTATTGCAAGACAGAACCAAATACCCGAGACCCGGATGTGCGGCAGCAGCCTCCATCCCAGGCCCCCTTCAGTAACCACACAAACAAGACCAGCCGCCGAGATCCTCTTCAGGTGTTTACCATGGTGTTAAGGCCAACATTGACCCCCCTTCCCCTCCCCCTTGGCTCAGGTTACCACAACACAACACCCCCTGCCCGGCCAGCTATCCTCACAGTATCTGGCGAATAATCCCCCGCCTGTTTATACGCTGACCGAGATAAATTATCATAAGCAAATAATCTACCACGACTTCCCCCCAGTAAAAACTATTTTTCCAATCAAAATTACTTTACATCATCGGAGCTAAAGCTGGCGGCCTGGATGAGCATACTACACCTGCTACTTTTTTCTGTGACGATGATGTGTCTTATATTTTTTTTTCCTCCCACTTTTTAACTCACGTAAATGAGGTAAACTAGTTTACCTTCGAGGTAATGGAATACCGTGGGCTGCATTAGAGTGACTGAATCTTCCAGGGAGGGTGTGTGTATAGGGCACTACCCTACATGGGAAGTAGTCTCCAGGGAGGGTGTGTATGGGTCACTAACCTATTGGGTAAGTAGTATCCAGGGAGGGTATGTATGGGTCAACACCTCACTACCCCAGTACCCTTGGGGGGGTGTGGGGGTGCGACGTCACTACCAACATTCCTCTGGGGCAGATGGCTGTGGTTCCCGGTGGAGGAGGAGGAGGAGGCCCGTGGCTGGTACGGTCAGTCCACACGACGCTACGAGACTGAACCAAGACTAAGAAATAAGCCATTACGAACACGTTTGAGTGGCTTAAACAATTCTCTATACGAGACGAAGGCTCCATAGGGACATTAAAAAATCGAATACCATCAATATAGATACAGTTCGGGGTACAGAGGCAGATAGCAACAAGAATAACTGGTGTGTATGTAACTTACAGGAAGATGGTTTCAAACCGGGAAAAGAAATACTTCTTTACAAACACGTAACTGATACTGCAACAAGCTACCACAAACAGGCAAGTGATACAGGAACAAGATGTCACATAACACCATAAATATCAATATGACAGACTCATCAAAGCAGAGAACCGTCGATAAGTTCTCTAACTGGATGAAGAAAGAATCCACTACATTATTAGGTAACGACTTTGCATACCAATATGACTTCCGTTTCCTTTACGTATATGTGTGTACCTCCCTAACCTACCAATGGGAATCATGGCTAATCAAACGCTTCAGTCATATATTCTATTAGTAAATACCAGCGTTTCAGGAAGGAAAAACCACACATTCAATATTTTCTAAATAATTTTGTGCAAATTTTGAGCCTCCTACCTGAACTCAGTGAAGGATATTTTCCTCGGTCTTTCTTTCAGTGCCACCCCTCTCTAATCATCCCCTCCACTGCCACCTCCCTAGTCACCCACCCACTGCCGCCTCCCTAGTCACCCACCCACCCCCCTCCACTGCCACCCCTCCTAGCCACCCGCCACCTGGGCCCCCCCACTGGACTCATCAGGCAGTAAGCCACCCGGCAGGTCCCCAGGGGGCGCCCCTGGCCAGTTTATCGCCCGCCTAAACAAACTTTGCCTCGCTCCAGTTGACGTCGACCAATCCTCACCTGCACCGCTGTCCCTTCTTCTTCTTCTTTTTCTTTTTTTCGACTCCCTGTGTGAGCCAACTCCTGAGCTGTTACCGCAGCAGCTTCACCACCACCACCACCAGCGGATCTCGCCAGAGATGTGTAAACAAACTCGATCCTGGTGGCGAAGGTGGACATCACCGTTCGCCCTGGCTCGTCCCTACCACCACCTGTGGTGTGCGCACACGACCAACTAGCCACCACCCACTCCCACCATAACCCCTTCTTTCCTTAGCTTTCCTCCTGTGTCACAGCTACACCCTCACACCCACGTTAGCTTTCCTCCAGTACTCCTGGGTACTCCATCCTCCTTTAGCTTTCCTTCAGTGTCCCAGTTAAGCACCATCCTTTCCTTAGCTTTCTTCCAATGTCACAGCTACACACCCTCTCCCTCGTTAGCTTTCCTCCAATGTCACAGATACTCCTTCCTTAGCTTTCCCCAGTGTCACTGCTATTCCACCTTCCTTAGCTTTTTTCCCCACTGTCCCAGCTACCCCTTCCTTCCACTGGTTTCCCCACCGTGTCCCAGCTATACTTTCCTTCCTAAGCTTTCCCCTCGTGTGCAAAGAACCCCCCTCCCCCACCTCCTTCATTCCTAAGCTCTTTTCCAGAGTCCCAATCCCCCTCCCCCTTCCCCAACATACACACACACACACACACACCAGCGAGACACAAGGGAGCGAATTTGTTAGCTTTATGATGGCTCCCTCCAGATGTAATTTAGATGGGAGTTAAGAGCATCAAAAACTCCCAGTGTATGACCGATAGGGACGGGCCCAAAAGCAGGAATTTAATCAACTGCGGGGAAATTACACCTTGCGTCCAGCGTCCGCCGCGCCTGATCACGAAAAAAGAAAAAAACAGTCCTTTGCTCAACACACACCTCTTTTTCCCTCCTCTCTCTCTCTCTCTCTCTCTCTCTCTCTCTCTCTCTCTCTCTCTCTCCATTCATAAAATGTTCGTACGTCTTTCGTCCGTTCTACGGTCCGGCTGACTTGCTATTTACCGCCTACATTCGTCTTATTGCTCCATTCGTGTCACATGATGCGTTCGCACGTCACATATATTTCTGGTCCGTTGTGCCGTTTCAAATCACACGCTCCATGGTCTTTCCTCCCGCTTCCGTCCGCTCCACTGCCTCTATGCACTGCTGTGGAGAATCCTTTATCTTTTCGTCTCATTCTACGGCTCTGTCGCTTCATTCACATTATTTCCCCGAAGTCTTTCTTTCTTTTCTGCTCTTCATTCACACACCGCACGACATCTTTCTCCCTTCCTCTCTTACTACTTACTTCATTCGCGAGCTGGACGATACATATATATCTTCCCTATTCTCTGTCGACCAGCCTGACGTAGTGTGTGGTGAACGGGGGCGTGTGGCCCCAGAGCGCCATATCACCCGAGCTAGTCAAACTAGCCAGCCAGCCTTTCCTCCCTGGGGTCAGTGTCAACCACACGACTCGAACTTCTCTCCCTCACACCCTTAACGTCTCCCATTCCACCATGACTAAGCCATGAGCAACACCGGTATATATTCTAAGACTTAAAGGAAAAACACACAACAGAACGTCCATCTATGCAATGCCTCGTCGCTGGATCTTGGGAACTCTCCAGCCTGACCTCGGGCTCACTCCCGACCGAGCGAAGCGTTATCTGACGCAGAAGATAAATGCGATCTGTGTTTCCGAAAGCAGCATCCTCTCAAATCACCACTCTCCCAAACAGCTTATTAGGTACATTCTAGAGAATTATACCTGTGTAATTAGATTTTGCCAGCCTTCAAGCACCTCGACATGGGATATACAAACGTCAAACAGCTTGAATAACCAATCATCACCACCAGTCACTCCCTCTCTTGAGAAAATCAACTTGCAATCCCATCCATTCCTCCCGGTTCGCCATACTTCATCTCATGCTGGGCAAGGGGACTAACTCAGGCAAAATCAGATAGGGTTACGAGTCTTATACCAAACAATTCTTCAGATGCTGGTAAACAACTGTATAAACCTTTATATCTATGTGATTTAGACTTTCCAAGTTAAGACCAAGGTTAAGCTGTAAGGCTGAAGATCGACTCCCAAGGACGGGCGGACGGACTTTGAACAAAGCGACCCCAAAGCGTCCTCCATGCAACGCAGGCGACACAGAGAACACAGCAGCCCGGAAAAAAATACCTCAGCCGCCCACATACCAAATGACACGCCGTTCTTTGTCAGGAGGAGTCAGGCTAGGGCGACGGCAGGTGATTACCCGCCAATACTGTATTACCTGCCTGGCCTCACAGCCGGAACAACGTAGCTATAGTGGCCTGCTGGTCCTTTGTGGTGTAAGGTACTTCCTGCTGGCGGCCAACCCTGCTGGCGCATGTAACAACCAGCCAACCCCTCCGCCCTCCCACATACACCATCCGTCACACACACCCGCCCACGTAAAACTCCACCATGCTACTGGGACATGAAATCTGGACTTCCGCTCAATTTTCCCTTGTTTCGTAACCGTCGTCCCCCTCGCTAGCCTTTCCTCATTCCTTTTCTGTCCTGACCCACCCACGTCCTTGCATCTTCACTTCCTAGTACTCTCTGACATATATTGTCGCCATCACTAGTACTCATTCCACTACCTGCTTCACAAAGGTTGACATCCTTGTATTCTAGGCCCCCCAAAAGTGGTCCGTCCATGGCTAATACCACCTTTTTTTGTTCTTTCTTCTCCCCGTTTTCTTGTCCCTCAGTATCTTCTTACACTCTTTTAAGATGTCGTAAAACCTTCCTCAACCGCTAAAGTTTACTGCCTCCACCAGAAAAAGAAAAAGTAAAAATGGCTCTTGCTACATACGTGAGTATGGTAATACTTTCCCGTAACACTAGTCTTTGTAAGCATGTGCTGTACTGGGATTCCAACGGCCTGGACCCAAATTAATTCTGTAATTTATGATGGGTAATAACCGTGTTTCATCCCTGGAACACAGCGTCCCTGTGCAACACAAACAGTCGGCCGAGCCTAAGAGAAACACCCTAAACACAATATTCTGGATCACGCATCTACCGGATGGGAGGTCTTCAGCAACACACGTACGAGTACAGTAACCTCAATGGCTGATGTCTTTAAACCTTAACCTTACCTTAAGGTAAAGTTAAGGTACTTTATCTACTCTCTGAAAGCTATTGATCCTCCCCCCCAATCCAGTCATCCAGCAATTCTCACCCCCCCATCTAGTCATCCAGTCAGCCGGCAGCCGGGAAGCACCCCGCCTCACCCAGTTAAGCGCCACGACCGACCTGGACCGGGAATTTCGACGTCATTGCGTCATGTGGGTCAACAACATCTTCAACCCAGATTCACGGAGGACGTTCGTGGCCGCTCCGTAACCCCATCACACACACACACACACACGCACACACGCACACGCACGCACGCACACGCACGCACGCACACGCACGCAAGCACACGCAGGACCCACTCACCGCATCACGCACGAAGAGTCAACACCGTCGGACCCCAGGGAACGTATGGTCAATACAGAACCAGGAACGACGTGGTCAATAGCGACCGAGGGACGTAGAGGTAAAACAGAACCAGGCACGAGTGGTCACCACAGATCCAGGAACGTATAATCAATACAAATTCAAGAATACAGGATCAATACAAACCCAGGAACACAGGATCAATACAGCCCCAGGAACACAAGGTTACAGACCCAGGTACACAGGATCAACACAGCATCAGTCAAATGTCCGTTCATAAATCACGGACGCTGTTCACCAGTCTGTCCCCGTACGCCGCACACATGACCCTACACTAAGCAACATTTCCTTCAACATTGAGGAAACGGGAGAAGTGTCTTTGCAAGTGTATAAAGACGCCCTCCTCCAAGGTCCTCCTCCTCCTCCTTCGCTGTAACACCGGAAGATGGAAATCACTACGAACGAAATTCTCGACTCCTCCTCTATCATTAAAAACCTAACCACATCAACTCACACACACACACACGGCACACAAAAACACAACACAACCCGTCATGAAATGCTGTTATGTGTGTCTTTGTTCGCGCGATTCTGGCGGTGAAAATTCCTTCAGACGAGCCGTACAGAGAGAGAGAGGGAGTCAAGGTTAAAATGGCCCCTCTGGTGGTGATTATCAAAAGCGCTGGGTCACAACAAACGGCACGGCTCCGCTGCACTGACCTGAGTATTAAGGTCACGGCCGGGGGAAGTGAAATGGCAAAATATTCACGCACAAACACACACACACGTTCCAAAGGAAATATGAAAAGCAACCCAACCTGACTCTTCTCTTATGGCAGCGTGTTTTTATGCTGGGGGTGGAGAGGAGGCCACCTCAACCCAACCCGTAATGCAGGCGCCCGCCCCCCCCCGCCCCACCTACCCAGTGTGAACTCGACCCGATCTACCTACCTACCTACCTACCTACCTACCTACTTACCTAGTCTGAACCCGACCTACCACTCAACCCCACCTATCCAGTGTGAACCCGACTCCACCCTAACCAATACGAACCCTACCTACCTATCACTGAAAACCCATCTATATATAACCCAGTCCGAACCCGACCTACTACCGAGACGGAAACTGACTTACCTACACGATACCCGACCTAACAAAAGAGGACCTTGGAGTCAACCGGTAACACCCCTACACCACTCTACGCCAGCGGTACACACACACACACACGCACAGGAGGGGCATAGCGGGGCGGTATTCCACCCTCTCATGCGCTACAGCCGGGCGGTATGCGACTCTGTCATGCGCTGACACACTGTGTCATTAAAGGATGCACACGTCACCAGGCGGTCAATCATGACCTCGACGGCTTGGGCGAGCTGCCTCGTTCCGCACGACAGACTGTTTTGACCTACTGGGCAGAGCGACATGTGCGACACTCGAGCACGACGGTACGACCCTCAGGCACGACGGTACGACACTTTAGCACGACGGTACGGCCCTCAGGCACGACGGTACGACACTTTAGCACGACGGTACGACCCTCAATCACGACGGTTCCTGGAGCCACAGGATCCACATTGAACTAAAAAGAAAAAAATCCAGGGGATTCCAAGGCACATTGAAATAAATCCATGGGATCCACAGAATAGAATTAATCTACAGCAGCATTTCCCAAACTGGGGGAAATTTCCCCCCGGGGGAAATTTGAAGTTACCAGGGGGGAAATAATTACACTGCCTACTAGCAATAAAAAAAAAATCTCAGGTGGATTTTCTCATGTCTGAGAGAGAGAGAGAGAATGCCAGTTGTAAATGGGCTACGCCGTTATCTACCAGGTTCGGTTCACGTTCAGGCATAAATAAAATAAGTTAATAAATAGTCACAGTGTGTTTTGACCACTCTTTCCCTCGTACACACGAAGGGGGAAATCCGGATGGTTGAATTGGATGCAAGTGGGAAACGGCAGAGAAAAAAAGGTGTAGATGAATGGATTTATAAGAATGGGACTGCTGGTCCGTAGACTTGGATGGCCGCCCCCTTTTACGAGACGTGAACAAACGGTATTGATTACTGAACCTCTGGATTCGTGGGGGGGTGGGGTAGTAGGGGGGTAGAGGGGCGCAGGTAACCGAGCCCCGTGTTGAGGAAGCCAGAACACGAACGAGCCTGTGATAAGACGAAGCTTCGGATACCGGGTAGCCAGGTGGGAAGAACTCCGGGAAAGTCTCAGGTTAGGTCGGGTCCTGTGCGAGGGTTATGAAGGAAGGTCTAACGGGTGTGTGTGGGCCAGCTTTGTCTTGGACACCTGCGGTCCGCAGACCACGTGCAGATCGACCTTTGGATAACACCTGTCCAAGTACAAGGGAGACTTGAGAGCTTGAGGTTCACAGTGAGACTTGACCAAGCGACTCGGTGAACCAGCAGTGTGTCCCGGAGGAGCGCGAGGTGAGGTAGGAGGCTGGTATGCTAACCAGACCAGGCGACCAGTTGTTAGGTAAGGGGTTAAACAAACACGATCATAGATATAACTGACCGCCCGTGCCGTTAACGAGGTCCACCACGGGTGCCAACTGCCGGGGTGCCATTAGGAGATGCCAGGGGCCGCGAGGGAATGTGGCTCTCCTGCCTGTTTGTGCCTCGTGTGGGCGACAGCGGTGCCAAAAGTGCCACCAGCCCCAGCACCGTGCCAACACCAGGGGCATAAATGTTCTCCAGCTGATGCGAGTGGGACGGGAGAGGAAGGGGAGGGGGGGGGGGGAACACCATATGGTTGGGGGAAAGTTAGTCAGCTGATGCGAGAGGGCTGGGATGGTAGTCAGCTGATGCGAGAGGGCTGGGATGGTAGTCAGCTG
>JAYMFT010412379.1:0-18165 GCA_038088735.1 Panulirus argus | reverse complement strand
GAGAGAGAGAGAGAGAGAGAGAGAGAGAGAGAGAGAGAGAGAGAGAGAGAGGAACTAAGGAAGGAGCTGCGCCATGATCTTCCCCTAAAGACTCAGTCCTGTGTTCCCCTCAGCGCTACCTCGCTTTAACGGGAAACTGCGACGAGGTATGAATTTAATTTCTTAACTATACAACCCCAGCAGCTTTAAGGCTGCGCTATCATCAGTGGCAGGGGATATGATGGACTCCTTTGGAGTGAGAGAAGTCCTTCGACGAGACTGTACTCCTTGTCTTTCACTGACTACGTCACAGCCTCGCCAAAGGTAACTGCTCACCAGCGCTTTAGGCGGAGGCAGTCGACAGCCAGCCATTTACAAATACGAATGAAAAGAAATTACATTTTTTTCCCCAAAATCAACGACGGATTTCTTAAAGATAAGATTATAAAGATACAAGGGATTCCTCACTATTGGATCTTTTTGAATTAAGGAGGATTTCATTTTGTGATTTTTTTTTTAAACACGCGGGGACATTTAAAAATATAGGTACTATTCATCCTGTGAAAAAATATAGGTACGTGGAATTCAAAAATACATCAAGGAATTTTCGACTCTTTACGAATTTCTCACATAGACGGGATATCCCAATATAAAAAAGAGACTTAGAAAAAAAAGATGGGGTTCCTAAAAACATATACATATATGAAAGGTTTTCCGATGTATAAAGGAGTTGCAAACATGTGATAGATTTTGGAAAAAGAACGTTCTAGAGATTTTCAAAATTTTGCTGGTACAAACAGGGGAGAGGGAGGTGGCTGGGTGAGTGAGAAAGACGGGGAGTGGGGAGGAAAAGGGGAGTAGGGAGGTGGGGAGAATGAAGTCAGGAGGAATTGAGTGATAGGGAGGAAGTGGGGAAGTGGGGAGGAAGTGGGGTAGTGGGGAGGAAGTAGAGGAGTGGGGAGGAAGTGGGGTAGTAGGGGAGGAAGTAGGGGAGTGGGGAGGAGGAAGCCAGTGAGAGTGAATGGGAAAGAAATTGAGTTATATGTGATATACTTGGGAAGACGAAAGATGGGCAAGCCAAATGTTTATGTGTGCGTTGGAGAAAGTTGTTGGAGATGGTGGTAGTGGTGGGGATGCCAGTAGTGGTGGTGGTGCTGGTGGTTGTAGTTGTGGTGGTGACTGTTATGCACATAAGCCTGCCTTCCAACCACGTCCCACCCCCTACTGTCTCACTAGGCACCCCAGCCCCCTCCAGGTTCTCAGTCCACCGAGCTTCTCGGTACAACTCTGGACCACAAACTAATCTGGAGTGAATACGTCCTTTCCGACATTCTTCACTGAATCAAGACACTTGGGCGTCTTACGACTAAACTCAGAAACTTCTACACAACATCTATTCTTTCCCAAGTGACCTGTGCCTCCCCGGCCTGGTTTTCCTTCTCGTCAACCACAAAAAAGGAAATACTGGTAAAGGTGTAGAAAACGGCATGTAGGATCGTCCTCGGTCCTTCTTACACCACCTATCAAGGGACACTAAACACACAGGTCTTCCCCATCCTCTCTAACTATCAGCAAGACATCATCCCATATATATATATATTTATATATATACAGATATACATATGTATGCAGGAATGTATATACTTATAAACAATGATTTACGTTTAAAGATATGTGGTGAATACCTGTACCATTCAAAGACTTAACATCTGGTAAAAAAAGAGAATAATGAAGAAGGAGGCGTCTGAAGTTGGCGAAGTCAATTTTGAGTTTAAAATGAAACATTGTTCCAGAGTGAAAGTTTTGCTGCACTCTCCTCGCGTCAGGGTAATTCCAGCAATTAGCTCCTCCCTTTGAGAGGAAGAGGAATACTAAATATGAACCTCATAAATCACCAACTGGATACCTGAAGCACTGTTCTGGACTTGAGGCGAAGGGGAACATTCTGAATACTGAACAGATTCAACACCTGAAAAGTTGACTCTATTTTCAAGAAAAAAAAAATTCAGGCAAGTTAATATCTGAAAGACCTGATTGGTACCAATCACTGGTACCAGTCACTGGTACTAATCATTGGTACTAATCATCAGGCATAACACTGGGAATAAAACAGTCTGACTACTTCATGTCTCGTCTTCACACACTAAAGACAAAAGGCTAATTTGAAACAAATAGACAAATTGCTCTCCGGGAGGTGTGACGGGCAGCAATCAGAAACAAGGCTGGAAACGTGAGAACAATCAGTTCCCCGGGGGACCTGTTCCTGATGGGTACAACACGGTGGGGATTCAAGCCAATTAACGCTTTAAGTGTCTTGTTTCTGATTGGCTGGGCAGCCTGTTCGCTCTTGTGTGCAATCGTGTACTACGGGTCTCGTTTGTACCCAGAGACGGCCCTGTACTCTGTACTTTGTACTGAGCGCTGTTCTAGTGTGCTCTGTACTAATGTACTACACTTAATATCAACACTGTATTATTATACAACATACTACAATACGCACTCATTAGTGCATTACGCTGTTATAAGGGGTTACAATATACCACCTGTGATATACAGAAGCCTGCAGCTAACATGTTTATTATCATATTTATTAATGTGGTCGAAAGAAAAAAAAAAGAAATTTAAAAATCCCACACCGATTTCCTCGCAATGGAGACGATCTAAAATGAATATTCAGTGATGAGTTGCATTTTATAAATAATCATAATGATAGTCACAAGGATATCTATTCGATTCAAATGGATTATGAACGACATGTGACTATATCTCTCAAAATCTCTGAGTAATGTGGGGATCTGTGTGGTAGATCGGTCCACTCCATAGTTCCGGCATAGTTGATGGACATCTAGTCACTGTTTCTGCCATACCTCCAACAATCCTGATTCACGGCATCCACCAAAACTCCAACACTTCATCCATCGCCACTCTAACACTTCGTCAACCAGCCCTCCTATATCTATTCTCCAACAAATTATCCACCAACTCTCAAACCATTCATCAATAAACCTCAACACTTTAGTGACCAACCCTCCAGTGCGTTATCCACCAACACTTCGACACTATTCCTTCAACACATCATCCACCACCCCACCAACACTTCCCAACCGACACCTCCAACACTCCATCAGTCCCCTGATCAGACAACCCCTAATGGGTGTTTTTTCTTCATTAGAGAAAATGGGGAAAGTTCTGATGGGTGAGGATCCTGGGGCGTATGGTAGATACATCATGGGGAGAGGAGCTATCCTCCCCAGTCTGACGGCCTCCGCCCCCTACCTTGCATACCAAACTAACCGGTGTACTGGAGAGATATTTCCTTATGGATTTGTCTTCCTGTTTTTTGACTGGTGAAGAAAAAAAAAACAAGATTTGTCTAAAAAAATGCTTTTTCAGAAGTTTGTCAAGGGTCGTACTGTGGTCTACACAGTTGTACAGTCGTCCTCAAGTGGCTAAATCATATCATCTATGAATAATCAAAACCGCATCAAATCAAAAGAATTCCAACGTAGATATTTCTTTGCTTTTACCCCACGATAACCTCAGTCTTATCGGAGTGAGAGCTCCAGCGGCCGGGAAGGGTGGAACTAGTGTCTCCTCGCGGGGCCTTGTAACGAGGGAAGAGGACAGGGGAGAGAGTCTAAGCACACACACACACACACAGTCCCTCGTTGGGGTGCATATCACGCCTCACTCTTCTCTCTCTCTTTCCCCCCCCCCGGGGGGGGGGGGAGGAAAGGGGGTGACGGGAGGCTGCCCACGTCACATGCTGCCTTGGAGAACCACGTCTGTTTTTGTCACCCCAGTGAGACGGTTGTTGGTCCTACATCTGCCCCATCCCCATCATCTCTCTCTCTCTCTCTCTCTCTCTTTCTTTAAAACTATTTCTTTCGTTGCACACACACACAAACACACACACAACTAAACAGCATGCACTGTTCATGCACAAAGAACCCCCCATCCCCAAGCAGTGACATCATCAAAGGCACTTTCCATACTTAACCCTTTGGTTCAGGTCTATTAGTACAATTTTTTTCAGGTTCTCTCACATCTCTCATTGAACGCTTTGCGGGAAAGAAATGTATATATATATCATCAAATTGTTGGCATGTCGCTCGCCCAAATATAACTTGAGTATAAATCATCCGAAAAGTATCGTATCTGTCCAAGTGAAAATACAAGGATGTCTCATTAAAAACTTTTGCCTGAAGTGTTCCGGGGGCGAAAACTTTGAACTCCGAGCCACGAGGCTCTCTGGCTTGAACCAGGAATGACGCGGTTTCTGGGACGGAGGGAATCTTATGGGGCCAGTTCCTTGGCCTCAGAAGCAGCCGGGAATGATATTCACGCATCTTATGAGGCTAGTTCCTTGGCCTCAGAAGGAGTCCAGAATAATCTTCGGGTATATCTTATGGGGCCGGTTCCTTGGCCTCAGAGAGAACTGAGAATAACAGTTGGGGATCGTATGGGGCCGGTTCCTTGGCCTCAGAGGGGGCTGGAAATAACCTATGCAACTTCCACAAGCGAGGAAGTAGACCATGATCCTATAGAACATTGGAAAGTCGTGGGCCTCCTCCCCTTGTGGACTGGAGAACAGGACAGACCACCTCAACTCCTGTGTAGTGACGTAGAAGGCAACTATAAGGAGGTAAACAGGATTTAGAACCCTCGCGTCAGCCAACTATCATCTTTACCATAGGGATGTTCGATCCTGATGTCTGTCAAATGTCACCCGTGGTGTTGGAGTCTTGGAACCTGTGGTCTGTCAACCGTCATCCCTCACCTATAAGTACTGGAACCTCTGAACCGGTGACTACCACCACTACGACACGTACTTACGTGAGTGTGAAGGTTAAATGAACAATTACAGCAGAATTATATTCAAGTATCTCCAACTGCGGGCCAATAGTTAGGAAGCCGTGACCAAATTGACACATCTCAAGGTTGCTGGCGTTTAAATTTCTCGAGCGCTGGTTTAAAAGCCACAAAATTCTTTTAACGGGGTTGTAGGTCTTAGCTATTTTAAATACCAGCACGCTCCAGACATTTAAATTGCTTCTGTTAGGTTTAAAAGACTCACGCACGCCATGATTTAAAGCTCTTGGGTTCCACTGCAAATGTCGTGACGCGGCTGGTTGTAAGTGATATTTACAAGTCTCGAACGCTGGAATATATATACAATTAAAGTTCACTTTCTAATTACAGTTTGCTTCATATGATTCTCCCGTATTCGTTTTAATTACTAACCATAATTTCATTTCCACTCTTATCCAAGAAAAACGTTCCCAAATTAGCATGATAAAATTAACCTTTATCAGCAGTACTAATAATCATATTTCTCGGACTCTTTATATTCAAGTATTATCTTACAACATATAAGTCGTTTGATTTATATTTTGATTTACTCCAGCTGCTGATTAGCATAGATATTTTTGTCCGTGAAAAAAAAAACTTCTCTACCCACAATTATCCATTTAATTAGTTACAGATTTTGCAGCTTCTCCATTTCGGAAATTCGTGTTTGTATTTCGTACGTTTTTCTAAGTTTACGAAATGGTACCTTTCCTTTTGGGAAAATCCATTTTTTGTTCTTGTGAGCAGCACATTGTCGTAACTCGTCTTTATCAGGGCTTACGCAACCTAGACTTACTCCCGTAATGTCGACATTTCGTGAAAATCTACCGTCGAACATCTGGCAGTTGGTCCACTTGTTAATGTGTGTACTGACACCGATAGTCATTTACCAACTATTCCATGGTTTACATATATATATATATATATATATATCAGGAAGTTAAAATAGCACAAAGGCGGTCCCAAGACATATTAAAAGTGTGAAGAAACTCAAAGGTTAACTCAAAATATCACAACCCGTTTAGGTAATGTCGGTCGAGCGAATTCCCACCCCCGAGTTCCCATCCATCGCCCCAAAGCTTACAAGGCCACTCTCCCTTCCCTACACTGGCCAAGCAACCTGTTGTCAAGGTCCTCCAGGTCTGCTAACCCGGCCCCAGTTTCCCCTATGCTTGGCAAGCCACCCCTGCTGCTCACCGTGAGAAATGATATAATGGAGGCAGTTGACAGCCAACCCCATATCACTGGGGCCACAACACACTAGGGAAATTTAACCCTCTGTCAGTTACTGTTTGTTTTGGGGTGTTGGTTCAGGTCCGAAGGGCCAATCCTCAGCTCTCTTTAACAAAGCTGTATATGTTCCGTGATGCCTTTGCATAGTGGTGTGTGTGTGTGTGTGTGTGTCCACGAATTTCTACGTGTGTTAATACAAAGCTGAAATTATACATCCTCATCCTTAGTAAATAGCTGTCAGAGACCGACATGTACTTACGCAGATTTACTTTAAGTGGACTGACCTCGACGCTCAAGATTATATGTTTTTTGTTTCAGTCTTTGTCTGTATTTCTGGGAACCAGCTAACCTAATCAAATGGTTTATCGTATTTCACATTTTACGATATTTGCAACAGTTGCCTTTGTAATAGTATTTCCTTCTTATCACCTAATGTGCCACTGCATATGCATAACACGACACAGCGCGAATTCCCCCACTGGAGGCGGTAGAAAATGTTCCGCCATAAATGGAATCTAGGCTGAAATAGCAGCGTCCAGCGGACAGAATGACTCCGCGCGAAGCCTATTTCCCACGTTCCCTCCCCAGTCTTTTCTTGCTCATAAAAGCTTTAGCTAAACACCACACTTAACACTTCCCAGCATGCATGAATTATGTATCTACTGCCTCCTGTCCGAGACAGTAAATCATAATGTGCACGGAAGAACAAAAACAAATGTATACAATATCAGAAAACGTTGGGCTTACCGATATTTGGCATCGGCTGCTGTTGCCGTCTTGTAATATTAAGGCACCGTCATCCCTCAGGGGAAACATGTTATTCATGTACTCACACGAGCCTTTCCCGGTAGGTGTTAAGTCCAGGCACACACACACACACACACACGTCACTGAGCACATTAGCACTAAAACCCTCCCTGGAATCTCAAGGGCGACTGCCTAAACAAGTGTTTAACAAAGCAAGGTGGCATGTTGCTCGTTACCATACTCCTCAATGGTTTAAAGGTCGGCGTTGCAATTTAAATTCAATGCGTTCATTCCATAACTCGCTCTTGAATGAGATTTCTTTTTAAAGACACTGAAATGGATATTTAGATGATTATTTAAATGATTTCGATGGTAAAAGTTTTCTGGTGTTTATGAAATGTATCGAAAAATTAATGCAAATCTAAAAGTGGCCAGGTTCTTTGATACCTCTCTACGATTCTTTACAATGCAGCTGAAGTTTACCAAAGCAAAATAAGAACTTGAGATATCTTACTTTTTTAAGAAACTTTACGAAGTTGATAATCTCTTAATGATATTCTTTTAACGATAAAATACTGTCTTACTATAAAGTGAAGCTTGCACGTACGCCGAATTACAAACAACTCGTTCTTACTCGAGAGGTTTCCCTTATTCTTTTCCTTCATCACTGATCCCTTGAGCGTTATGGTTAGGTCGACAGGCCGTTGTGGTCAAAGATGGTAACGTCGTGGTCAGAACTGCATTTCTTTTCTTGGTGTAAACTGCTTGGATGCGTGAATAACAAAAATAGATAGATAGATAGATAGATAGATAGATATATAGATAGACAGATAGAGAGAGAGAGAATCAACAAAACCATACAGGGTTCTGATCCAAGGCTGAGTGGAACACAGAGATTAATTAGCACCGTTGTAAAAATTCCTTCACTTTTTAGGCAATTGTCGCCCTGAGGTGTAGCGGCAGTAGGAGTGGTGGTGCAGCGGATTGTTTGTTAACCAGCCTCAGGCACGGATGGTTAATTAGTGTACCTTGTAGTACAACAGTAGAACACAGCTCGGTTGACTCTGCTGCAGGATTTATACTGTACACATTTTAGTGACCTGGCGTTTGATTTATGGTGTACGGCTATTGTTCAGAGCGAGGAGAGAGCAGAGCTGCTGGCTAGGTTGTGGAGAGCTGAGGTTGGGCGGAGGTTAAACAGGACTTTGTTTCGTTTCTGCTTTATCCTAGAGTTCTTAAGTCTTACGATTGACAGATATTTACTTAAGTAATTCTTCTTCTTTGCTAGAATATATTGGTTTCTCATCTAGGCAAGGTTGCGCCAGGAATACACGAGCAATGGCTTCATATGCAAACATTCAGTCTCTAACTGTTATGAATAATGAACCAAACCAAGCACCCACCATCCATAACTCAACGACCCTGACTACTCCATGATTTATCCTGACCGTTTCACTCGCCTTCGTTCAGTCCGCTGACAGCACGTCGCCTCCCATAAACCACACCGATCCAATTTATTTTATCCAATGCACGCCCTTCGCCCTCCTGAATGTTCAGACCCTAGTGCCATCAATCTTCTTTCTTGCCACCTCCTGGAATTTACCACCTTGCCAGTTCGATCCATTCCATTCCATTCCTTTCCACTTTTGTTTCTGTATAGAATCAGAACTTCCAGGTATTTCTCATCAACCTTATCACATTTCTCTCCCTTCTCACCCTGGGTACAACCACGAACATTCAGACACCTGAGCCTGAGCCTTCGAGGAGAAATCCTCGCTTTTCATGTTTCTGTTTTTTAAAAAACGACAATACAAGAGGAAGGGACTTTCAACTTCCCGCTCCCATCCCTGTTAGTCGCCTCAAGCGATGTGCAAAAGATACGTGGGTCGTATTTCTACTTTTTACGTGAATATAAAGAATGAACTAATTTTGATGTATATATGCTTGCCTTTTATGCCTTAGTGATGCAGCATCAGGAACTAAACCTCTGAAGTATATTCCCCGCTTTGCTCCTTCCTCAATTCCTACTTTTAGAAGGTGGTGATAAAGGTGGGGAGGATTTCCAGAGTCGCCCTCTATGACACATAGGAGATACGTTGGCAGTACTTTTTCCCTCTCCTGTTCCTGAGAATAAATGAACAATATACCAAACAATGTGATTATATAATAACAGGCCTTAGTAAAAAGTGTTATATCGCTACATTACATATGGGGTAGATAGGAAAAAACCTTTCCATAAAAGTCCTTTATTATCTTTTCCATATAAAGTTACAAGAAATGCGAGACAGACAGATTCGTTTCCAGCGTTGAGCTTGGAAACCTTACACACACGAAATTTACACCTCATGTTTAACCCCATGAGTTCGACCCTTGAAGCACGACGGCACGGCCCCCGAGCACGACGGTACGACCCTAGACCAGGACGGTACGACCCTTGGGTATGACAGCTTGACCTTCAGCCATCATATTCAAGGGTCGTACCGTTGTGCTCAAGGGTCGTACCGTCGCAATCAAGGTTCAAACCGCCTTGCTCGGGAGATCAACTAAGGAAACAGATATTGTCATAATACTTATAATACTTTCGTAAGTATCATTGCAACTCAGACATGGAACAGTGCTTAAGCATTGTACATTAAATCTATTAGAATGAAATCGTGTAGTCTTTGGTACAATATTATGTTGGGAGAGAGAGAGAGAGAGAGAGAGAGAGAGAGAGAGAGAGAGAGAGAGATTCTCAAAGCTATATTCCAAAAGAGTGATTTTCTATCAAAGTTTTTTTCCTTTATACACTTTACCTTCTCACTAGACACACACACACACACACATTCAAAACACATAGAAACATACCACTTCTCGATGCTATTAAATATACAATATTGATTTAGCATTTCTTTGCAAGTTATGCTTTTGACAGAGAGAAAATCCGCCTAATACAATGATCTACTTGTAATTATGCACCGATGAATTCAATACATCAGTATGTATCCTGCCTCACGTATCTCATATTCGTTGATCGTTAGAATAATCAATGCATCTTCAAAGCACCAACCTCGAGTGGAAACACTGCAAATTCAGAGGTGATTCCTGTTACCAATAAACATAATTGGATTCGCTGTCCAGCAGGTCCAGTGAGCGGGAATTTGCAACGGAGCCGATTCTCCAGTGTTGTGCAACAGTGAGCGCCTATCAGTCGTGAAAAGTATCGTCACTCTTGATATTTATTCAGCGTTGTGCAGATTAGTATTGCTGCCTACACCACCCCCTGCCTCCACACACGGCCTCGGCCCTCAAAGCCATAATACGTCCCCAGTACTCATGACAAAAAGACCATCGGCTGCCTGTTAATGATTTATTTATGGTAATCATAATGGAAAAGAGCATACGGTTATGGTGGCATGTATTGCCCTTACTCAGCAGGCAAGAACAGCTTCAGCGATCAACCCCGAGAGAGAGAGAGAGAGACGAGCATCGTCGACCCTTAAGCGAAGCCTAGCTACCTATCCTTACCCGTAAATAAAGTCTTTTAAAACTTTAGATTTTTTTTCTATTTCGTCTCTTCCATAAACCCAGCTATTGACGTTTCCCTGATCAGTATTTATTTCACGACTGTTCTGATTATTAGGGAAATTAGCATAGCAATACTGCAATTATTGAATTATTCCCAAGGGTAATGATGATTGTGATAATTACTCACGGTCGATTTGTAATCATTTCGCGGCATTGCAAAACGCGGCCCGTCCGGCCATAAGTTATGCAAATCTGTTTACCAGAAACATAACTAAGTTCTGCGCATTACTGCACAGATTCGGCGCTTAATGACAACCCCCCCCCCCACTCTCCCCCAGGTCAATTGTCATTAAAACTCTTGGCCACGACTTCGATCCCTTTTTATTTCACGAGGTTACGACCCCTAGGTATGGCAGTCTGACCTCTGGCCTGACCTTTAAGGGTTATTGTTTAGAGGTCAGAACAATACTACCGAGGGCTGTTAGTAGCACCGTTGTCAAGGGTTGTATCATAGCGGTCAAGGGTCGTACCGTCGTGCTTACAAGTTGTACCGCACTGGTCAAGGGTCGTACCGTCGTGCTTACAGGTTGTACCGCACTGGTCAAGGGTCGTACCCTCGTGTTCGAGGGTTTGACCAAGACGAACGTGACATTAACGCACTTAGGTACGCATGTGAATGCAAATTGGTTAATCCGTTGAGAGAGAGAGAGAGAGAGAGAGAGAGAGAGAGAGAGAGAGAGAGATTGTATCACATATTAAAGCCTATTAATGTTATCGACAGCCAAAACTATATGATAACGTTTTCTCTTACTGGTGCAAACCGTCCATAACAAATTCATTCGCGAAAATAATTTCACATTAGAAAAATGAATCGTACTTTTTTGGTAATGGAATCCATAGATATATAATTATGATGATTATTTTCAACTAAAGTGTGTATAAAAAGGGCATTCAGTTAAATATATGATTTAACAGGGGGCACTTCGCTTCTTGAAATACACTGCATTTTGTTGCACACTCAACTGTTCTGGTCAGTTAAGTCGGTGAAGGTTAAAAGTAACTTACAATTCTAACACGATTTTCTGACTTTAACTGATAATTTTTTTTGTTGCTTTTATTATCATTATTATTATTATTATTATTATTATTATTATTATTATTACTATTATTATTATTATTATCATAATTTTTATGATTATCATTATTATTCTCGCAATTTTCCTGACTCATATCTGGCCGGCCTGGACCCGAGAGTTCTCAAATGGAAGATTCGTGTAGCAGACGAGGATATAAGAGTTGCTGCCGGAATTCCGACATGAGGGTTCGATATTTCGGAGCGACACGCGATCTGAGCGCCTGAGACCAGCTCCTGATGGCCGGCTGGCCTGGCTGGGAACCAAGGACTTGCCAGACACACTTATTCACTGCTTTCCGAAATACTTTGGTTGGATTAGTTCAAAGACACATCTCATTATATAGCTACACTGGTTTAATTTACATATTGTTCCAAAAATTTGCAACCTTACTCTAAAGGGGAAACTGTTGAATTTTTCTCTATAGTAATATTAAGATACTGAATGTGCAATTCTATTCTACATTCTCCCCACAGCCCTACCACTCCCCAGATTCTTCTCCCCCAACGACCTTCACCCTACTCCTCAGCTCCCCAGAGCCAGCCAGTCCCTGTGTACACACTGCTCCTCAAATGTTAACGTTAGACTGACAATATTTCCAAAAGGAATATTCAGTGGTCACGTGGATGCTGCCAAGCTACACATGGAAGTCAATAAAGCAGAGAACGTTAGATCAAGGTAATGGCACCATTAACACTCCCCCAACGGCCAACAAACGTTGCCCTGAGGCCCTAACGTTTCTTGCTATGGTAACGGACGAAGTTTATGGCCTCATCCTAAAAAAGCAAACGTTTACTTCATGTTTATATACAAGAAAAAAAAAAACTAGTGATGTTCGGGCTGATGATATTAGTGACAAAACGTTTCAAACAGCTTGTGGTGTTAGGGGAAAGACGTTTTAAGCAGCTGGAGATATTCGGGGCAAAACGTTTCAAACAGCTGGTGGTGCTTGTGAAACAAACGTCTATAATTTTCATTATTTCGTCGTGCCTCTCAGAGTGAGGATACCCGTTCCTCTCCCGTGCTCGTGGGGTGAATGGGGTACAACGTGAATTCTTGGAGAATATTATGGAAGACGTAAAACTGAATCCTGCTGAATTTTGGGAATTAAAGAAGCCTCACCTTCCCTCCCCCTGCTCGCTTGACCAAAAAATGAACTTCATACATACGTCAGCAGTGATGTATGTACGTATACATAGATACATACTCATACCCTTATACATACATGTGCAGGTAGTACATACAATTACAGGTTGGTGTGTAAAAAGTTTCGTATTACTCACAAACAACGTCATAAATACACACACACACACACACACACACACATGCAGAGAGCATCAACCATACACCAGTGACGAAGGAAAAAAGTACCTATAGCTGTTGAAAATAACCAAACGTGACTGTGATGACGTTGTAAAGAAAAAGGATCTTCAAGCAATAATCTTCTGATGCCGTTTATGCTCACTAGTAAGACTGTCTGTTGGTTATTTTTCTCTCACAAGTGCAGTCACTCGACATGATATTTATGTCAAAGAAAACACACAAGTGTAATGTTTTACTGATGACATCAGCCTCCTTTCCTAACGTCTGTAACATACGAGTAACTGTACAGAAAGTCTTTAGCAAGAATATGACTGAAGTCAAACTATTCACTTACGATGTACTAATACACTCAAGGAATTACTCTGAAAAGCTTCCGGATGGATATGACGCCCAAGTACAACGCGAGTGGATTCATTTGACTCGTGTCATTCAGTAAGTTAAGACCCTCTCAGTGTTATAAATAAATATACGTGGACAGATTAACACACGATGTTTACCGTGTTACGTCTAAATGTCTCCTTTACATCTGCAGTTCCAGGGATGCGTTTCAAGCTGAATCCATCACTGCAGTATGAATTTCAGTATGCATTTCTTTCCTCAGAGGGTCATCAGTGAGCCTCCGTGTCTCAGAAACCCTTCAGCTTCAGTAACGAGTTGAGAAACTTCAGACACTTTTTTCTTTTTTTTTTCTTACTTTATTCAAGGAGTTTGATCAGGTGTCGGAGGAATGTAGGATATTCGAGAGAAGAAAGTTTCCAGGTTAATCAATAACTTTTCCATGGTCTGGAAATGTGGCTGTTCTGATCGGCCCTTTCATCACATTTGTATACATAATGTTCCAGTCACGGAAAAAGGAAAAAGTCACTAATCATATATGTACATACAAATATACAAAACTCCAGTTTTTTTTTATCATCTATCGTAGAAAACGCGACGCTGCTTTAAAGATCCAACACTTCTTCTCGGATTTATCTGAGGTTGGTGTCGGCGCTGTGGTCTGCGTCAGGTTCTTCAGGATCCTCACGCCCCCCTGGCCTCGTCCTGCTGGGCATGTGTCGCACGAAGTCGTGAGGGAAGCGAGGACGACCTGTGACAACGACAGGGGCGGGTACCGCTTCCGGGACACATCCCGAGGACTCGACAGAAGGGGACCCACAGACAAGGTCTTTAGGGACTTCTTTGGTAGATTTCTCCTGCCAGGGGCAAGTGCGTTGGCTGGAAGTGCTGGCGCGTCGACTGGGGCTGGTGGTGCGTTGTTTGGAAGTATCGGTACGTTGACTGGGGCCGCAGGTGTGTTGGATAGAGCTACTGGGATGTTGGTTAGGGCTGACAGTACTTCGTTGGTTGGGATTACTGGTGCGTTGGGTAGGGCTACCGGTCCGCTGGTTAGAGCAACCGGTGAGTTGATTAGGACTACCGGTAAAATGGTTAGGGCTACCGGTGCGTTGAGTAGGGCTTTCGGTGAGTTGGTTAGGGCTACCGGTGCGTTGGTTAGGAGTACCGATACGCTTGCTGGGGTTGCAGGTGTGTTGTATAGAGCTACCGTTGAGCTGGCTAGGGGGACTGCCGGTGCGTTGGCTGGAAGTACTGGTTCGTTGATGGTGGCTGCTGGCGCGTAGAACGGGGCTACTGGTGAGTGAGGAAGTAGGGCTATGGGTGTGTTGGCTGGAAGAAGTGGTGCGTTGGTTAGGGCTGCCGGTGCGTTGGCTGGGAGTACCGTTGCGTTGGCTAGGGCTAATGCTGCGTTGGCTTGGAGTATTGGTGCGTTGGTTTGGGCTGCCAGTGCGTTGGTAGTGGGTGTCGGTGTGCTGGACAGGGCTGGAGGTGCGTTGTTTGGGGCTGGCGGAGCGCTGGTGATGGGAGCCACTAGCGAGTTGGCTGGCGCTTCCTGAGTGGACTTTGGCACCGTGACTGGGGTCACTAAGGGGTTGGCTGCCCGCTTGAGTGCGTTGGCTGCGGCTTGTGAGAACCTGAGTGTGGCCACCAACAGTACCGTGTCTGGGGCAGCTGGAATCCGGGCCAGGGCCCAGACTGGGGTGGCGCTGGGGTGCGTTTGTATCCTCCCTGGTGTGAGGGGCGCCACTGCCGTCCAACACCGAAGAGTCTTCCTGCTGCAGGGCGGCGGGGGCGTGGGTCTTACTGCCGTTGCTGTCGTGGGCCAGCGGGACGAAGGTGTGGAAGGTCCGAGGCCCACCAGACCCACGACGCTCGCTTCTCTCCCAGCTCTGCGCCGAGGGCTGGTGGGCACCTTCCGTTGCCTCCCCTGGGGAGGAACGCTGCTGCTGCTGGCGCTGGGGGCTCGGGTGGACGTGGGCGTGGGCGTGAGAAGACCTCGGACGCTGCAGACTGGCAAACTTCGAGGGCGTTGGCTTACGTCTGCGTGGGCCCAGCGTGGCGTAGCCGGAGGGAGAACCTGAGGGAGAGGGATTTATGACATGATTACTCCTCCTTAAGATCCTCACAAGGCAACACTTACCTCATCAGACTGCGGCGGAGGAGGATCAGCGCGCCTTCAGGCTCGATCAACATACCGGACGCGTAGTCTGATGTCTGAGGGGAAACTCTTACCGGCCCTTTATGTGAAAATTTTCCTCTACCTCGGTAACACCTACGTCGTCGTCATTATAATTAATGATGCTCCTGCAAGGTATGTGTTAACGACGTTCAAGAAATATATACCAGACTCTAGGGTACACTTATAACTAAAGAAAGATGTATTGTTAAATCTCTGTCGTCAGCACTGAGGTATTGTATCAGACAACTGTGGCAGTCATGATGATGATGATGGAAGCCTTACTAAACAATGAACTCTTGAGAACGACCCCTGAACACGACGGTAATATCATTTGGTACGATGGCTTGCTCGCTGACTTAACCCTCAGAGGGACAGACCGTCACATTCAAGGGTCGTGTTGTCGCATTCAAAGGTCGTACCGTCACACCTAAGGGTCGTACCGTTGTACTCAAGGGATTAACAGCAGCAAGTCAATCCGCAACATCTGACGATGCAACCAGCTTAGCTCGGCAATCTTGGTGAGCTATGACTAACTTTGGTTACACTCGGCGGAAGTACTGTATTACGGCTCGGCACAGCTCACGGTAATTGCTTTAGGTGAACTACTCTCAACATTAGCTGGCTTATCCGGAACAGACTTGACAGCCTGTAGCTACAGTTGACTGTGGACTGTTAAGGCCACTTCTTACGAAGATGTACACTTATGTTCATATATATATCCCTCATGACTAGTTCTAAAATCATCTATTCATCGTTTCCTCTAAACCTGAGTGTGTTACACCTAAACACACCCAAACACATAATTAAAAGGGGGACGCACTCGTTCCTTGCACTGTTTCTCACAGGTCAGGATCTCACAGTGGGTCAGCTGCCAGGGTCGTCCTCCTCGTCTACATACCCACATCTTTTTATACCCTTTCGAGACTTCATGTGGTCTCCTCCGTCTGTCCTCCGACAGATAGTGCAGGCATCCACAACCTTCTATCCCATGTCCAACACTTCAGATAGACTCCTGTCCCTGTCCTCTAATAGTTAACCGTGTCTCGTGGATGGTGCATGTCACATAACGCCTGCAGGAGGGAGGAGGGAGGAGGCCGCTCGCTCTATCGGCCTCCTAAAGTGTACCACTAACCAGTCACTCACGGCCTCACTGGCCCCGTCAGAGGCCCTAACCCCTCAATAAAATCTTTTCACTGCGGCCAATATCTTACCCCCAAAACTTCATACATATTCAACACCTCCGGAACCCTCCTCTCCTCTCCTCTGCCTGGCTTCGGGTTTTACTCCTCGCTCCTTTATTTTTCTCGTCCATCGATTCTTCAATAAAACCCCAGTTGCACATGTGTGGTCCTTTGCTAAAATGGTCTAACTGCTTGTGCGACAAATTACAATCCTGTTTCTTAGCTTATAAACGTTCCGTTCAAAGTTCAAGTAAACGTTTCCTCCGTAGTTGCCGAACCGATTGCTTACACTCCGTGTTGTATGAGGTCCAGGCAGTGCCTACACCCGTCTCTCTGGGAGAGGACATTTCCTGAAACCACTCACTCATATTGCCTGAGAGCAATTAAATACCATTTCCTCCTCCGTCCCTTAGCTTGTCAATAGTGCTTCACGAGACCTGTGAGAACTGTGTAACTTCACTTAGTCCACGTTCATCGTTCGCTCATCTTTGATGACCTTCGACTTCGTCTCGGGTTCGATATCATCTGTGCTGCGTCCGGAGGTCGTGAAAATTCGAGTTTCTGACCGCCTACAACACGGTACAACTCCCCAAGTCTTTTTACAGCGGGACTTTGGCTGAAGAGCTTCATCCGCATCTGTTCCTCTTACTTTTCGTATCTTACAGTTACTGTCTTTGTAGATTTACCCGTTTATTGACGTGGCCAGACGTTGTTTTTTTTTTTATCTTAATCTAACCTAATCCCCTCACATCTCCATTGTCCACTCCAATCGTTGCATGCATCTCTGGCCCATAAACTATTACGTCAGCTTTGCTTATCTGACACCTTCAAACTCACTCTAGCACACTCTGCTTACCTATGTAATAAATCGCACATGGATCTGTTTAAAGAACTGTTCATGAGTTGCTTGTTTGCATTCTTGCACTCGGTTGTGTCAAGGTAGAATTTCTCTCTTCTATGTCGACCTGTACCGGTTTAATACAGACACTATTTTCTGTTCTCAAAACCAGGGTCTTCCCTAAACTAGCTGGCCACCGACCATCTCCATACATGCACTATCTTGGACTGAAGACGCACCAGTCACGTTCTCAATATATACTAAAACACTTCCTCACCTCTGACAGCCCAGGTGCCTCGTGCTAGCTAACCTTCGCTTCACACAATGACCATCCATTTCTTCCATTCCTTGGGAAGAAGCCTTCAGCTCTTGGAAAACTCAATAGGCATTAAAGAAATATCTTTTGTCAATAAAAGTATCTTGTATCATTGCTAAATCATATGTGTTACTCTTTCTCAGTATCTGATGTGATTCCGTATGAGAAAGTATCGTGAGTCCATACTTTGTATGAATTACCAATGTAATTCTACAAGTACTCCACGTAACACTGTCAATTATTGTTATGGATGACTATTCTACTCCTTTTTAAGCTAAAGTTTAGGAGCTAGCTGTCCATACACATAGGGAAAAGCCGGTGAAGTAGAAAAGGATATATGCTAAATTCCAAAGTGCATGCATAATGGAGGACATGTTGCATTCAAGACTAGACAGAAGTATGTTGCATGACACTGGTGAAATCTCACATTCATCAAAGAAGAGTTGAAAAACACACGTCTTACAACTTGAGATGTTGTTGATGTACTCACTGCAAGAGGAATCAACACCAAGAAAATAGAAGAGAGAAAATGTCATGCCCGC
>JAYMFT010412368.1:0-18166 GCA_038088735.1 Panulirus argus | reverse complement strand
TATATATATATATATATATATATATATATATATATATATATATATATATATTTGTGTGTGTGTGTGTGTGTGTGTAAAGAGAAAGAGAGAGACAGACAGACAGACAGACAGACAGAAAGCATTGACAGAGGAATTAATAGATCTACAGTTTGTTACTAAGTCTTACCCTTTCTCTACCATATTATCTTTCATATTTGTTAGGTGAAGGCAAAGGACAGCTGCACTGCGTATACCATAACTACTACCTACAGGGATCTGTATTACCTGACACAGTTCATGGGAATATACGATGACGATCGTAGTTTTGCAGAATCTTCTGTGTACTTCATGTGCATAATTGTTATCTTTTTTTTATGACACGTAAGATGATCCTGAAGGGTATTCGGCGACTGTGACACAATCTCGAAACATTTGGTTCGCCAAGCACAGCTTTAGAGAATCTACGACGTCCCCCGTACAGCACAAATAGGTAATTACACACACACACTCACACACACACACACACAGACGAAGGCTAATGTTCAACATCATATAGTCTGATAATAATCATCCTGCGTTACCTTCCCCACAAACACCTGCGTCATCTAAGGACTTTTTCGTCTCCTGAGATACGATGTGTCTTAACGCAAGAACGAATACAAGAATGACTGTCGCCAACTAGAATGAGTTCAAGAATGACTGTTGCCAACTAGAAACTTGCACAAGAATGGCTGTCGCGTATCGTAATTAGTACAAGATTGACTGTCGCCGACTAGAAACTGGTGCAAGATGACTGCCTCCAAGGAGGAACTTGTAGAAAATTGACCGTCGCCAACTAGAGTGCAAGAATGACTGTAGCTAACAAGAAGCTTACAATTGATAGACTATCGCCAAGGAAGAACCAGTATAAAGATGACTGTCTCGAAGTAGAAACTTGAGCTTTTACAAGATTGACTGTCGCCAACTAGGAGCTTTAACAAGAATGACTGCCGTCAGCTAGAAACTTACACAAGAATGACTGTCGTCAACTAGAAACTTACACAAGAATGACTGTCGTCAACTAGAAACTTATACAAGAATGACTGTCGCCATCTAGGAACTAATACAAGAATGACTGACGCCATCAAGGAACTAATACAAGAATGACTGTCGCCATCTAGGAACTAATACAAGAATGACAGTTGCCATCTAGGAATTAATACAAGAATGACTGTCGCCATCTAGGAATTAATACAAGAATGACTGTCGCCATCTAGGAATTAATACAAGAATGACTGTCGCCATCTAGGAACTAATACAAGAATGACTGTTGCCAAATAGAATCAGTGCAAGAATTATTGTCACTAACTAGGAATCTGCACATGAATGACTGTCGCCAACCAGACACTAGAGCAAAGAAAGACTATCGCTAACAAGTAACTGTCCACGAATAACTGTCGCCAACTAGGAACTACTGTAAGAATGGGGCTTTTACAGTTCTGGAAGTTGAAGACTTTCAGAGGAGTTTCTTGAAGGGTCATGGGAAGTGTAGCGAAAAAGAAGTAAGGAAAAATAGAGATGAAGACTAGAATGGCTCCCCATTTGTTTGCCATCTTCTGCTTCGAGCTCAGACTGTCTGTCTCATTTCCCATGCCTTCATAAAGGTTAAAATGATTAACTAAATCTTAGTGATGGATCATGGCTATGTATAAGGTCCAGCCCTTCAAATACCGCCCGTAACCAACAACTTGAAGGACATACAGTACATCCACGTCAATATACGAAGCTGAAAGCTTGACTTCAGATACTCAGTAATATTCGACGTTGGATGCTCGATATCTGGAATATATCGTGTGAGCTAGAAACTTTTGAAAGCCTGCTTGGCCGTCGAATATCGGCCGATATTTGACATCGCAAGTCTGGCTCCCAAATATCACCAGATCTTGAAGTTTAACGCCTGATATCGCCCATGTGAATATGGTATTAGCGGCAAAAAGTTCCGAATATCGCCGAGGTTCAGGGTATCAGCCACTGACGTCCAAATATCAACCAAAGCTCAAATTTCGATGAGAAATCCCCAAGTATCTGGAAAAGTTAATGTTTACCGTTTGACTTCCGAATATCGCCCAATATCCGACGTCAGGCGACAAACCTTTTGAATATCACCAGAGCTCGATGTTCATCCTTTGACCCTCCCCCCGAATATCACCAGTATTCTCCGTGTAAGGGCTTACGTCTGAATACAGCCGGGAACAAAGCCTTTTGTGACAAGCGACTCTCTATCCATCAAAGCTTTTCCAAAATTATCTCCAAAGCATTAACTCTTCACCGGGCCAGTTTACATTGTCAGGGGGTCTATCACATTAACGGTGGGTCTCTCTCTCTCTCTCTCTCTCTCTCTCTCTATCTCTCTCTCTCTCTCTCTCTCTCCAAGCTTACACTATAACACAATTCTCCACATCACGTCAAGCTCTCCCTACACACTAATGTAGTCAAACCTTGATTTATTCATTTTCACCCTTAAGCTCTTTAACTCAGATGTTAGAATTATTATTGAAGACCTTTTAACTATATATTGAAGGAGCTCTCACTAAATGTGTGTAGTTCACTAAATGCGTGTAGTTCATCTCCTAGTAGAAAATTTCTCTATGGTTGATTCAACCGCCCTAGTTTGTAATATTTCAGCTAGCAAGAAGACATAACAAGGTGCTACGTTGTATTTTGGAAATGCCTATTTGTACAGCAGAGGGAGGGGGCTTTAAACTCGTGGGGCCTCACCCCTTAAACTATATCTACTATCATAAGATTCTTTTAACATCTTTATAATAGCACCTAGTGACAGCACTAGGATCCCGATTCCTCTATCAAGGTATAGTGAAACTGAACAGAACTGAATTAATGGCGATAGTTAAGTAGATTGAGAGGGAGAGATTATTCAGTTAACTTATTTGTGCACAAACGACAATAGGTTTCTAGACAAATGGGCAATTGCGTGTCTATGCAACTCAATATCTAGATTTAAGGCGTGTGGATATTAACTCCTTTAAGTAAGATTATGTTTGATCTGTCGATGCAGATGATTCTGTACATTCAGATATTCAAATATTTAGAGACTTAGATATTCAGTCAATTACATCTGCAAATATCTGACTTCCTGATATTATTACTCCTCCAAGAAGGAGGGAATTTTGACCGTACAGGAGTAGCCAGCTCAGCATAGTCAACAGAACCTGACCACAATGGTTGACGGGGGGGAGGGAGGGAGGAAGGGTGGGCTGGGGAGGGCAGAGGGGTGGTAAGACAAGTGGGACGATGGAGGGGAGAATAGGGAGGGAGGGCAGAGGACTCGCACAATTACCTGAGTAGCCCTCTTGACCACAGGGAAGGAGGGGATGACGATGTCGCCTCGACTGAGGTTCCACGGTTCTCCATGGATCGCCTCCTGCATCACCAGGCATATGATGACCTTTCTCTGGTGTGTGTGTGTATGGGCATGTGTGTGTGTGTGTATGTGTGCGTGTGTGTGTGTGAGCATACCTGATGTATTATGTGTGCGTGCTGATGCATCAATTTGTGCGACTGGTGAAGACCGTCGTGTCTTACTTAGAATGTACTGAAGGCTTGTTTGTGTCTGAGCCACGATGCCCTCAGATGTTACTGGGGAGGATGGAGACCTGCGAGACGCACCCCAGCGTGAGCGCCCAATCCATCCACCCTTGTCTATGCATCCCAATCAACGTATCCTAGGTTGCCGAGTGGGTAGATTGTGAGAGATAACAGTGTACAAAAGAAGAAGCTGTATGGTAAAGCTCAAGAGATGGGGGCCCCACGAGTGTCGATTTCCCTCCTCCTTACTTAAATAGGCAATTACACACACACACACACACACACGCCGGTCCAGCTGAACTAACAGCCATAAAACAGGAGGGCCTCTCAGCCACCGACCTGTGAGAACCCATGAGCAGCGACATGAGGATATTCCTCGTCGTCTGAGAGCCGAGGACAATGTCCATGGCGAAGAGTGAGTCAGAGGGAGGAAGATCCTGTGTCAGTCTGGCCTCCCGTAAGGTCGTCTCATGGGTTCTCCTGGTCAGGTCTTACAGAGTGGGTCTATTATGTTCCCAACTTTAATCTCTTGACCTCGACGGAATGATCCTTAAGCGCGACGGTATGAGCCTTGATCCCACCGTCCTGCTCAAGGATCGTACCGTCGCGCCCATTCATCGTCCCCGTCGTTTACTGAGGCCATGCCATAGTATTCAAGGGGCAAAGCAACGAGACAGACAGAAATGTTTTCGAAACTATGTATATATGATTATACCACATCCTATCTTCGGCTCTCTCCTCCACACGTCGTCTCCCAGTTCACATGACACGGATCTAAGTAACGTGATATAGCTTTTGGTGTCAGATAAACAAGGGACTTTATTGTTGATGTATCTATTTAGAAGCGATAATCATTTATCAGTATTTAAAGAGTTCGGTTGGGGAGGACATGGAGTTTGATCCCTTACATATTCGAATCGTTTCATTGTCTCGAACCCAAGTTTTCATAGCAACTGTTTTAGGTGTCTCTTAAATCTAGATATAAATAACTATTGCAATACGAGCTCTTAGTTCTCTTATTCTCTTTATAATTTGACGTTAAGGATAAATCTTTCATTTTAGGAGGTAAGCCAAATAAAAATTTCCGCAGACGTTTTATAGATATTTTGAAGCGTTTTTTTTTTCTAATGGAAATCATAATTCAAATACATTGTGTAGGTTAAGTTAACTGGAAGAATGAGAATAGTTTCAATATTTGCCAATACGCTTATGTGATAGTTAGATGGCGCCTGGTATTATCGTATCAACAGATAAAGTTAGATAACGATGCAATAGATGGCAGTCTCGATCGCATACCGCTACAAGCAATCGGTCGTCCGGCATAACAGCCTTTTCCACACTCTTCCCGGGAACCGTCAATGAAAAGTTACTGAGCCAGTTACTGGCGTTATTCATGTATTAGGCTATTTTGCCGGACTCATCACCTATCAGCGTACAGACTGGATGAATATCTTTTCACTAATCACTGCTGTCTGGAGGAAAGTAACAACTGCCTATATTCATTACAGTTTGATATTGACAGGCTATACGGACCGTGGCATGATACACCAGACATAGTTTAGTCGTATGGATATGTCCTTCCAGTGTACTAACATCGTAATCATAGGATTAAAACCGGTATAAGCTGGAAGTAACAGTGTTGGTGAAAACTTCTTTGTCAAGATGTTTACGTTTCAAAGTCTGTCTCTGTCTATGGCTCTGTCAACCTTCCTGTCTGTCTGTCTGTTTGCCTGTCTGTGCAGACACAGACAGGCATACTGATATGTACATAGACACACTCGAACACAAAAACACGCACACACACACACACACACACATTCTTTCGTTTCCTTCTCTCCATCACACACACACACACCCTGGCTTCATAACACGTGCCCCACACTGTTTTCAGGTCATCAAGCTGGCCGGTGGAGCAGCAGTTTCTGGCTGTTTAATTAACTTTTATTGTTTTTTTCCCGTGATTGGCATATGATTTTTCCTACACAAACGCCCAGGGAATTGTTATTAGCCTTAGAATTTCAATGATTCGATAAATACAATTTGCGAGAAAAGTACAAATATTGACATCAACAGACTCATTTCAAACGAAAATATATCAGGCAGAAGATAAATATGAAGAAATACTAGGAACAAACTATCATTTTGAAATATTTCATGTGGAAGATAAAGTCATCCCTTCACTCCCACTCTACAAATCGTATCCTGATACCCATGCAGTACGGTAAATGGCTTACTATGGTATCTGTTTTCGCGGTGAAGATCGCTGTTCGCTCTCTGGTATACGCTGGAACAAAGCGAAACACTGTGCAGCACCGGGATACACCTTCCTCCCACACTTAGGACATGAAAACTGCTTTAGTGCACTCGGTCCAAATTGCTAATCAAGTTACCCGAAGCGCTTCAGTCCAGTCCGAACCAAGTTACTCGAAGCGCTTCAGTTCGGTCTGAATCAAGTGACCCAAAGCGCTTCAGTCCAGTCCGAACCGTTGATCAGGCTGCTCGGAATACTCCAGTCCAGTCTGAACCAGGCTGTTTGTGGTGCTTCAAACCAGTACGAACCGCTGACTAAGTTTCATGAGATGCTTCATTCAACTCCGAACTGCTGGTCGAGCTGATAAGGTTACTGTAGTTCCAGCTACTGACCCCAATTCAACGTACCTTTTTCATCATTCAAACAGAGGTTTCGGCTTTGAACGAAAGGCCTCCTGGCGGTCAGGCCGTGAATCATAAACAAACTCAAGAAGTCGAAACTAATACAAGTGCTCAGGAATTTTGTTAAGTAAACCTATTGCATTGAGTCGTTGTCTGGACAGGATCTGTTGCTTAATGGAGAGTTAGGAAGAGGCCCAATAACTGTTTCTCCTTGTTGACTTTAACAATCAACCGCACGGGTTTGACACACGAAGACATTTACTCTGTGAGTAACGATAATGTTAGAGTTAAGTAGACTGTGTGTTTGCTATACCTTCTTATAGAAACTGAACTCCCAGGGCTCGTATATTACTGTGATGAATGTCAACATGATTATTTATGAGCCATGTTTTGGATAACTACATAAAAAGAATGTTGCTCATCATTATGAATGCATATTCATAATGTTATTGCTGCTGCAGGCTTAATTATGTACATTACACTGCATGGCAGTAATAATGATAATGAATGAGCCTAGCTGTAAGTAGTATTTTGCGTCATAATATAATTCCTATTTCTCTAATGTGCTTCAGAATTATCACTCTCATCTGTGTGTCATGTCATTCATGATTCCCCCAGGTCCTCTTTCTAAGGAAGAGTCCTGGTATTACTCAGGTCCTCCTTCCAGAGACTCCTGCATCCCAAGGCTGCCTTACGTCTACTAGCATGAAAATATGGACTCTTTCATATGAGATGTTCTTTGACGAAACTGAACTCCCAGTGATACAGCTTCGCCGAAGGTGACTCTCACTCGCTGTGTAACTAAGCTCATGCAGGTGGAGCCCGGTAACACCCCTTTCAGAATTATCACTCATCTGCGCATGACACTGGAGACAATTATCAGTATCATACAAGCCTCAAAATCATCATACATGTATGATAATTCCCATAGGATTGGAGATTAATTTTTCTTTCTTAACGTTGCTTTGACTCGATTCTGGGATAAACATTAGCTGCCATTAGAAGCTTATGTTTGAGCTTACTATTCCAAAATTACTTTCCCATGCATAAGAATAGGTAAAAGAGGTGCAGATCAGTTCTCTTTACAACTTTTAAAAGTAATTTCTTTGCCTAGATGGTAGCAATGTGGAAAACTGCTATAGGTGAACCTGAAAAGGTTTTTGCATTTTGGTTATATCATTTTCGCTTGGATGTAGGGTGCATACAACCATATGAGTAGAACCATTCCTTTACGAATCATTTAATCAGACCATATTACGAAAACGTCACATACTGTTGATACAAGAAAGCCTTGATGATAGACTACGCAGCTATAAACCACATTGACCGTGTTTCGAAACTTATCGCGAAAAGTGCAAAAAAATTCATGGAAATGAGATGAATTTGAATTCGTTATGATCTTTGTACAGAAAGATGTTTAAATCCGACAGAAAATGAACAAGTAACATGAATGTTCATAATTGATTAACGAAAGGGGTCAACATTCATTGTAAAAGGAACAATTGAATGCGGAAAAAACACATCATTATAACTAACGATTTTGGTGATTACATAGATATCAGTGTTTGTTTGACGAGCTCTGAAAAAAAATGGTAGCGTGTGTGTGTGTGTGTGTACACATAAAACTAAAGGCATGGCATGTATTCAAGGTTAAGAGTCGGGGCAACACTTGGAAATCTCTCTCTCTCCATAACAAGAAAAGAGTAATCATAAGTAGTAATCACATCGACCATGAAGTGCGGTGACGTGTAGAGTAGTTGAGTGGATGTTGCAACTCGCGAAGGTGGGTTTCTGTGATGTGTTGAGTCGATGTTTGTATTGCTGAAGAAATGGGTTGTGTCCACAATGCGGACGTGAAAGTGTGATTCTTGTTTGTTTGGGGGAGTGTAGTCTCAGTTGCTTGTACGTATGTCCGGTAGAGTGTAGCTCAGCATTAAGTTGGGGGATGGTTGCTTGTCGAATCACACGAGTATTGGTGTGAGCGCGTCTTGTGAATTCAATGTTTGTTCGAGGTGAGTAGATATATGAGTAAGGGTGGCTCACGTGTGAGGATGGGATGAGTCTTTTTATTTCTGGGTGAAGGTTGATGTGTGGTTAGGAAATGGCTCAGATACGAGGGCTACTATAGTTCTAGAGAACTGGGTGCCAAGCACGTTAAGGAGAGATCGTATCGAAAGTAGTATTGTTCTGTTAGATAGGTGCTGAAGGTCTTGTAGTCGCTGAGGACCCGATGATTGTTTTAAGACCTTTGTTTTATGTTCTTTGTAGTTCTCTTATATTTGATTTTGCAAATGGATTCCCAGGTAGATGAGGCATAGTTTAGAGTGGAGCGAATACACTGTTTGTGAAGGATGCGAAGGGATTCCTTTTCTCGTCTAAAATTCGTTCCAAATGGGCGTTTTGGGGGCATTTATTCTGTCTATTTGTTTGATGCTTTTGATGTAGGGATGGAATGTCATGTCTGTGTGTCGTATGTGATGTGTGGTATGGTGGATTTTTGTTCATTAGGATTGGTTGTTCATTCAAGGTGACGTTTAGATCTACGTCTCTCAGGGTTAAACATGATGGATTTGGATTTCCTTGGAGACACAGAGACTCTGGTTTGAGCAAGTTCGGGTCAAACTGTGTGATGTAATGCTGCATGCTCACTGATCATTTTGAGTAGTGCTATGGCGCTGTAAAGTAACGGCGTGGTCGTCTGTGTATGAACAGACATTCGCACTGTGACTGCGGGAAGGAAAAATGGGGGTCACGCAAGAAGAGATTGGAGAGGGCTGGAGAAAGAACAGCTTCCTTGGGAACCCCATTGTAGAGACTGAGAGTCTTAGACATGTGGCCGCGTGTGGATGACACTGGCATGGTGACCAGGTGGGAGGTTGGCTAACCTTTCGTTTTCACCGAAAGTGAAAGAGCTTGAAGACCTTTTCGTAAATTCATTATGGACATATAATAACAAAGCTTCCGTCCGTCCAGAATTCAATGAACGTTGTGTAATTAAGCCATTTTTTTTGCTTTATATCTGTGACGAGCAAATTTTTTTTTTTTTAGACGAAATATTACGCGGCAAAATTTGCCTGGTGCAGTATTATGAAAATATTGTTTTTCATTCTAGGGAAAGGTAATTTGAATAAATCTCATAAAAGTAGTTATCGTGCATCAGGCAACCCTGTTCCCGTGTGTAAACAAAATTCGAGTTAAGCAAGCACTCTATAGTTACTGAACATAACAATCACTCAGCATAGCAGCCACTCAACACAGGAGTCACTCAACACAGCAGTCACTCGCCATGGCAGTCATTCAACATAGCGGTCACTCATTATTGCAGTCACTCTACATAGCAGTCACTAAAAATAGCAACTCTCAATATAGCACACTCAACACAGCAGTCATTCAACATGGCAGTCACGCAACATGGTATTAACTCATTATAACAGTCACTTAACATCACAGTCACTCTACACAGCGGTCACCCAACGTAACAGCCACTTGACGTAACAGTCACTCAACACAGCAATCGCTCAACATAGCAGTCAGGGCAGATAAATCCCACCGCTCTCCATGGCAATCAAATTAACTGATTTAAAAAAACGCTGTATCCAGCAGGGTAGCGGCGGTATATGTATCAAAGCTGTTATTCGGGTTGCGTGATTTCAGTTATTTCTTTACAACCTTTGAGTACAGTGGCATAACCCAGGAGGTGTGATCGCATGACCTTTGACCTGACTCTCAAGAGTCGTATCATCATCATACACAAGGGTCGTACCGTCTTTCCTTTTTTAGGGTTGCGTCGTCGTCATCGTGCTCAAGGGTCGTGCCGTTATATCTAAAAGTCGTGCCGTCATGCTCAAGCTTCGTACTGTCACACAAGAAAGATTAAACATCCCGAGAGAAAAAAAAATGGAGAAGATACGTATGTACTCAAAGTTGTATTCATAACCTATGATCAGCCAGTCGAAAAAGAGATTGTTGGGTGAGATGACCTCCCGAAGTCAGCATAACCATCACCAGTAACGACTGGTTTCCAAAACCAGATTCGTCAGGCGATAACTGGACTGCACACTCACCATCCTCTGAATTTCTCTTCTTAAGTAGAGAGGGAGAACTATGAATGAATGCCACAGTTATTCTTGGGGGTCTTTTGGGACCCCAATGATCGCCTTTGAAGAGAACCTCTCAGACCGCAATGAGTGTGCATTACCTCAGTACAATATAAGGAAGGCATCAGGGAACTGCTCTTGCCCTTCAGTTCAAACATCGACAGAAAATGGGGGAGTGGGATGTCTGCACAGATGTGATTTGTTGAAATTAATTTTGAGAAGAAAGGAAACGTCGAGGACGGGTAATGTGAAGTAGTGCGCTAACTCTTACCAAAATGGTCGTCTGATTGTGTCTCGTTCCTCGTCCATTGTGGAATGGGTAGTACGTATATCCCTACCAGATGCAAAATCTACCAGTGCTTTACCTCTCCGTACCAAGGGTTTCATGCAGGCTACTGGCTTTGGTTCTGACATCTGGCAGCTAGAAATATCACTTAACGTTCATGGATGGAATGAAAGTAGTTCAAGGACCTAACCTTTACATTCGACTAAAACTTTGTGAAATGCTTTCATCTGTGTTTGATGGAGTGCAGGATTCTTTGATCCGATTGTACGAGAATCATGTTCAGAAACACACCCATGACTCTCGTGGCATCAGCGAGGTACATGGCTTTCCTACAGGTGTAGCAAGTTACTCAATGTCCCTAGAAAGACAAATATCCACTATCTGTGTCGGTCTCGCGATCTCTCAAATAGTCTGTAGGTTCTTTATACTCAGAATCATAACTTCTAGACTTATATCCTTTATTATCTTAGCTTTCTAAATGATTTATATAGATTATGGCTTCCAGACTGTTACCCCTGCAGTTACTTAGTTGTCTCTGCCATTTGCAAAACATGCGTGTTTTCCTGCCATCTGGCTTCTAGCATCTGACGTGAGGGCACATCCCTCGTGTGCCTCACACTTGGAATGTTTTCAATGCATGGGCCGTGCTTGCAACAGCATTAAAATCTGTGTTAGAGGCTGCGTGAAGAACGAGGGTCACCGAGAAGTGGTCGCCTCCTTCCTCGAGCTCCACGTGGGAGGCAAGGGTTTTCAACTGGCTCTGCCTAACTTCTGAACTTTCTCGTTCCCTTCTGCCATTTGTGTTCTCTCAAAGGTTATCCGCTCCTCATTTCGAGTCTGTGTGGGAGACGCACTTTAATCTCGCGAGGGTCTCAGCTTTAGTGTCGTGACGGCTCCCTGGTAAAGGTCTAACCTTATATATATATATAAAAAACATTTATCAGTGTTTTAGTGTACAACAGAGAGCCAGCAGTTCCACCGCCATACGCATTTGCTCTGGGTCTGTGTGTAAATATTCACCAAGTCTGGCTCGGACCCTTGTCATTGACAACTCATTCTCGGGTGTGTGTCATTACTGGCACAGGTCTCGGGGTGTGTTGTGAGTGTGTGTGTGTCTGTGTGTTCTCGGGGTGTCATTACTGACACAAGTCGGGTGTGTGCTTCCGTGTTCCCATTACTGACTGACTCAGGTCGGCTTGTGTGAGGCTCTGACTGTAATGGGCTCTTTTAAATGGATGGGTGTTTGTGTGTGTGTGTGTGTGTGTTGTGTACGATGTTCATACTTGAGGTGGATGATGATGAGACACTTCCTTTCAGTCCAGGAGACTTGCTCGTTATCAATGTACAAACATGTAAGCGAGTGATTATCGAAATACTATTGTCACTTATGCGAGGGGAAATGATTATTATTGATCATTGAGCAACAGTATATGACTGCTGTAGCTAAACCCATATGGAACTTGGTGACATGTGTGGATAATCGAATTTAGGATCACTAAATATCAAACGTTCCATAATCATTCTATTCGTTCTTTATGCGAAATCGAAAATATCCCAGGATTTCAACGATCACAGAAATCGCGCCAAATAAGTCTGCATCACCTGACACTTTTGATTCATTGCTCAAGTTGCCCCTGACCCTGTGGATGCAACCTGCATATCAATATCCGTAATACGCAGTTAATCATCTGATGCCATGAAGCCTATCTAATCACATTAATTTCACGGAAACTTGGAGTGTATTCACTTCCATTGCCATTTCCCAGCTGTGTGACACATTCCAGTCTTTAGTGTGGTGTTTTGAAATATAGAATCGCCATTCGTGCTCAGGTGGGTGCAACCATGGCAATCATTTTAGGCAGGTCGTGTGAGATTTTCCCCCAAGAGAACATCCTCGAACCTTTTGGTTTCAGCTATAACAATAAACCAGCCAGCAGCTCCTGTCCTAATGATGGCGGGAAGGAGGAGGAGGAGGAAGAGGAGGAGGAGGAGGAGGAGGAAGAGGAGGAGGAGTAGGAGGAGGAGGAGGAATGGTTGAAGAACGAAGAAATGACAGTGAGAGGGGAGCAGTAGATGTGAGTCATTAGGGTGAGATGTGTTTCAAGAGGATGACGAAGATGTTAGGATAGTGTGTCAAGAGGATGAAGAGTGTGTTAAGTTGATAAGGGGTGTGTCAAGAGGGTGAAGAATCTACTGTGAGAAATAATAGCTCTTTAAGAGGCTGGGCATTATGTGAAGGACAATGGAAGATGGCAGAAGAGGAATGTGAGGGTCTTGGAGAGACGGTCGGGTCTGTAGTATGGAGGGGGCTAGAGGGTGAGGGGGGGAGGGGATGGGGGAGGCTGGGAATTGAATCAGTTGTCGTTTGCAGATGACACGGCTCTGGCGGTAGGCTTGAGCGAGAAACTGCAGAAGTTGGTGCAAGAGGCGTAGTGAAGTTAAGTGACTTGGGGGAGGGGGAACTTGACTAGGAGGAGACAGAGGAAAGGGGAGAGCAGAGTGGGGAGAGAAGGTGTTGGGAGAGTGGGGAGGGAGGTGAAGGGACGGCTTAGGAAGATTAGGAAGAAAGGAAATGTAAGGAAGAGGAAGATGATACGAGATGAAATTAATGTAACGAGAGATAGGAGAATACGTAGAGAAATATAAACGGAGATGCAGACAACGAGAGACAAAGATATAGAGACGGAGAGATGGATGGAGCGAGAGGGGTAGGGGATGTCCTTCCTTTCTGTAAGCTTAGCTGTTGTGAGCTTAACTGCCGTAGACCCTAGCCCTTGATAATCACTAGACCCCAAGGTAAAAGGTTTGAAAGACTGAAAGAGTGGATCTAAAGAGTGATCTTTACTTTAACTTAAGCATATAGATGTGTTTTCCATTCTTGTAAATACCCGTGAGATTTTCATTACCTACCTCGTTGGGGTTCACAGTCACAACTAAAGTTACTTGGCTTATAGATTTGGTTTGAGGCAAACCACTGTCACATGTAGGATTTCTTGTAGAGTCTGTTCCCGAGAACACACTCTACACTCTTGGGTTGACGCGACTGGCTCATATGGTTTCTAATTTGGTTTCTATTTAGTCTACTTTATATCATCTTTATTTCTAATGTGTCTAGTTAATGTTGGCTTTGTTTTCTAATGTGTTTAATGTTCACTTGTTTTATATCTAAATGTCTCCCCTCCTAACTGTGCCGTAATATAATTTCTATCAACTCTCTTCTATAGTGTTTTCTATAGATACTATATTTGTGTATAAATTTACGGGTCTTTTTTTATTATCTAAACTTTATTTCCAAAGGGTATTCCAATTCATTCCTTAATCTGGGTTAAAGTAATAGCATCAACAGACAGGTTGATGAAATGATTAAGTTTTCTGACCCAGTGGTAGGCTGCCTTAATTGCAGATTGATTGGCCTCTTAGGTAGCTGATTGATTAACAAGCCGTGTGATTGGCTAAGGGATTGATTGGGTGATTAATTCTAATGAATGACTGTCTTAAGGACTAGACTCCTGTACTGGTTTGAAATCATATTGTCTTGAAGCCATAAAGGGAATAATGGAATAAGAGACATTGAACCTTGTACTGAATTAACGTATCTGAGTTGTCTCTGGAACCTAACTAGCTGAAGATGGGGTATTGTAAGCGGGAAAAAGACGTTCGAAAGAAAAGTCTTTGAAGAAAGGATGGATATTCAAAGGCTATTGTTGATGCTCGTTTCTTTTGAGAGTAACTTTTATTTGGTTGTCCATAGACCTGGAATGTTTTTGTGAAATGTCTGTCGTTCAGAAGGGATTTTCTCTTCTAAGAAATGGAAAGAAGTCCAGACACCATCTGTTCTTGTTCTCTTATACAAAGGGTGTTCCTCAGTCTTATTCTTGAACAGATGCAACAAAATGATTTTTGTTATTGGTTCGGCTATAATTCCAAGAGATTCTTTACTGATTTTGAATTTATCTGATCAGCATTGGTCACACATGTAAATAAAGCAAAACTAAATAAAGACTTCCATTTCGAACGAAAGGAAAACCATTTCCGAAATTTTTACGATAGATATTCAAATGATTATCGACGCTTTGACCCAAGAGGGATATATTTTTTTTCTGTTTTCATTGACGTTTTCTGTTCGATTATCTCTCTCTCTCTCTCTCTCTCTCTCTCTCTCTCTCTCTCTCTCTCTCTCCTTCGGCCTCTATTACTTCGACGTTGTTACCTAGATAACAAGACGTCTCGTTAAATATTTCCAACAGGTTTATCAAATTGACATCACTCAAGCAGCTCGTTATCTACGAGATCTTACTGAGGGTGAGCTGCCTTGAATTGGCGGCTGGGACTGGCGAGAATGGCTGCCAGGACCTCCTGCATATACTATATCCTGCAGGACCTTCCCTCTGTCCCTGACTTCGACTGACCTTGAAACAGGAAAGGGATATCACCGAAAACCTCTTTATTCAGAAACTTTTGCAACTTTATGCAAACGTGTGATGTGGCCAGTGCCAGGACGAGCGTAGGAGAAAAAAATGAGAGGAGAAGTGAGGGTGGGGAGAAGAGAGAGAGAGAGAGAGAGAGAGAGATCACCCACCTCGTTTGGCTGGACGCTCCTGTGATACAAACATTGGCTGGAGACGAGGGAACCAAAGGAAATAAATCCCAGGACAAACAAAGACAACTTGGCAATCAATATCTTTTTACAACTCTTTTTCTTTTTTTTCCGCCAAGACAATGGAAGACATACGTAAGACAAACTGTTCCTATTGCCCTTCAGACTTTTCCCCAAGACGAATAAAGCCATAGAAGGTAATATTATAGTACGGTCCCAACGTTTTCCCCAGGACGGTAAAAAGATATCATTAAACAGAATAGCAGAAACTGAGTCAACTTCCTTGTTTGATTTTCTGGACCCATATAGAGCCACTGGCTGGGACCAGGTTCCCCGGGCGAGTAGATGTGTGTGTGTGTGTGTGTGTGTGTGTCTTTGTGTGTGTGTGTCTTTGTGTGTCTTTGTGTGTGTGTGTGTGTGTGTGTGTGTGTGTGTGTAGAAGGCATCATCATCATCCCCTGTATATACACGCCTGGCGAGCAAGTTCAGGCGGGGAGAAGGGTTCGTTAGCTCCCCTCCCTTCCATCACTGAAGGTAGTCAGTCTCAGCGTGTTTATTGCTCCTGCATGGTGTTCTGTTTATCCCATCGCCTCGAATATATCCAGAGGCGGAGGAAGGGCTTCCACCTGTGTATCCGACCCTCCCGTGAGTATATAAGCTCCCGAGTTCACCGACATGGGTTCAGAGAAGCCCTGTTTAGATTCCCTTTTGTTTATATTCAGTCAGGGAGCTGAGTATCTGTTTTGGCGAGGAATACGCCAGTGTTATGGATTTACTGGAAGAATGAAGGACCTTGAGAATATATAGTTAAACAAGTTATAGCAACGATTATCCATCTCTTCATATTCCTAGTAATTTCACTACTCATAAATAGATGAGAATGCATTCTGGAAATGTATAGGATTGTAAAAGTATTGTTATCAAGTTTGTCTTTGGTGTGTTCAGTTACCTGAACGAGGAACGAGGCAATCATAATAAACACTCTGAATTTAATCTTTCAGTCACCTTAACTCCGTCTTTGGTCCTTATCTTTCTCTTGACAATTTCTATGTGAGTCTTGCGTGTAGGAAATTTATAAGTGAGGAACAGATGATCTAAGTATAAAGTCATATTTTTTTATGCAATAAATCTCTTTTAATGTCGTCCATGGCTAATTAGCAACTGTGCCATTTTATTATCTAAATTCATTTATTGAAAAAAAAATGACAGTTGTCATAGAATTGTAGGGAAAAATTTCAAAATGGGAGTTAAAATGAGAGGAAATCCTCTTTGTGTCGGGTTCCCAGGGGGCGTGTGGCTTGGGCAGGGAGGGACATGGAACGGTTCCATGACTGTTGTTCCGTGTGGTTGACCACTGTGAAAGGTGCCTGGATGAGCGTAAATCCAGCCAGGGAATTAGTCGTTGGGTATTGTTGGGGGTGGGGGGGGGGGATAGTGGTGGGGCACGGTTGGCCATGTAGGGTATAGTTGTGGTGGGGTGACGACGGTGGTTGAGGGGAAGCTGTGGTGGGGGAATTGTGGTGAGGGACGTGTGTAACTGATTGGCAGTTGGATGTGGTGAGTATAAAGTGAGGTAGAGCGCAAGGGAGAGACGGTGTTGTGAAAGACATTTTTCTTTCATTTCCTCGTCATGTCCTAGAGGATTAGTTCGGCGCGATGAAGAAATGACCCTTGACTTCTGGAGGACTGGAGATTCGTGACGACTGACAAAAGAACGAGAACCTTATGGAGTAAAGAGGGTGTCCGAAGACGCTAGATAAGGATGGGAGAGTGACGAAGACGATAAGAGAGCTGGAAGGGCGCGGGGCGATGATGCCAAGTCAGTCAAGGTCAGGAGGGAAGGATGCTATCCAGCACAGCAGAATTCGGAGCCCGGGATCTCGTGTCGCGCAGACAGTGGTGACCAGAGGGTCTGCCAAGGAGGAGGAGGAGGAGGAGGAGGGATGAACCAGAGGCGAAGACCATACGAGGGAAATGAAGAAAGGAGTGGCAGAGGGAGAAATAAAGCTGTGCTGTTACAGGAGGAGGAGCCACTTCTTAACAAGATGAGAAAGATATCGAGAACACTCCAGTGAGATGCAGAAGGCGAGACAGTGTGGATTACGAGACAGCGAGGAGAAAGAGATAATATGTAGGTAGAGATAAGGTCGTAATGTGGGTTTTGACCGACAGAGCTCGACAGTAAGCCTACAGAACCCATTGTTTACCTACGTGTAAAGGCAGTTAAGGCGCTGAGTAGATAATAGTTTGAAGGATTGAGGTGATTTTGGACTCAGAAAGCTTACATCCGCAGTGGCTGTGTTACGCTGCGTTGTGCTGGGTGGGAGGACAGAGGAAACGGAAGAGAAATATGAACATAAAAAGTTATCTTTCTCTTTTACATTCCGAAATGAAATGTATCTTTCTTTTTAAATATTGATTCGACATGTTAACTGTCGCTGACTGAATTTTTTTTTTACTTTTTGCATGAAGACATGACAGTAATACACAATGGAAAATAAAGTTTTAGAAAGTGGAGATGATTTCCGTTAAGATAAGAATATGACGATAGTGATGTAGGTTTTTAAAAGTCGAGATGATGTTACGTGTGTGTCGGGTCTAGCGAAAGTGAGGTGTGGAGAACAGCTGAAAGTGATAGAGAAGACTAATGAAAAATAGATAATTCTGATAGACAAATGATTATGGGTATACAGATATGTATAGCTCACACACACACACACACACACACACACACACATATTGGCTTCCATGGTGTACTAGTTAGCATCACTAAACTTGATTTACGGAAGGCTTGCCCGGGTTCGAATCCTGGGCGTGGCAGTCTGTCCACAGCCAAACCAGCTGTTCATAACCCCTTCATGGCTAGTCAGTGAATGGATCACTGGGTTATGCTAGTGTGTGTGTGTGTGTGTGTATGTGTGTGTGTGTGTGTGTGTGTGTGTGTGTGTGTGTGTGTGTGTGTGTGTGTGT
>JAYMFT010412357.1:0-18168 GCA_038088735.1 Panulirus argus | reverse complement strand
CAGGCTAACTTCCAAACTTGACCCCCTTGCCCTACGCCGCAATGTTGGTTCACTTTCCCTTTTCTATAGGCATTACTTTGGCTTTTGCCCCCGAAAGCTGGCTACTTGTGTGCCCTCCATCACTAACCAGACCATGCAACACTCGGCAAACTACTGCGTCACATGATTATTGTGTGGCCATCGGCAACTCCAGAGTGGGCCGTTTTGATAACTACTTCTTTCCCTACACGTCGAAGCTTTGGAACTCTTTACCTTCCCATGTCTTTCCCAATAACTATAACCTTGCACGTTTCAAAAGACAGGGTTTTCACTTCCTCCAAAATTCGTAAATACTTTCCTTTGTCTTTTCTTTTTCCACTGCATAATTCACTATATTTCAAGTATGGCCCGGTCTTGATGTGGACTTTTGTCCGTGACTGGAGCCTCCAACGTGAAAGGAAAAAAAAAGTACCTCCAACAACACATCCCCAGTGAGGTGTGAGCGGGAGGGTCAGTTTGTCCTTCTGGGGGGTGGATGTGGCCAGACAGCCTAGGCCATCTGCTCTTCCCACGGCTGAGTACTCCCGTCCCGTCCCTGGCACCACAAGGTTAGAACTGAAATTCCATGCACACCAGGAGGGTAGAGAGGCCACTGGCTCCAGGCACACACCAGCGTGTGAGGCTTGGACAGGCGTGACAAGATGGGCCATCACGTGAACCTGGAATGGGTAATGGGAGGGAACGTGGCCAGAGAGCTGTTAAAAGATGGGCTCCAGCAGAAGTGCCATGGCAACCAAAGACCACCAGATATAAAGGTGTTTAAAGAAGTATTTCCAGCATATATTACTTCCAGACTTCAACCTGAGAAGGTGAATACCAGGTGAAGTCTTCGGGGGTCTTCTACCCCCACAGCCCGGGCTGGGCCTAGGCTGTTGGATTGAGTTGTTGGTCGACCAAGTTGTTGGAAGCCGCAGCCCTCAGGCCCACATAGCCCCCACAGCCTGGCTGGTCTGGTACACTTTTAGGTACTTGTCCAAGCCACTCTTTAACTTGTCGTGGCACTGTGCATCCCATGGTGATGAAGTCTTGGGACTTGGATGTTTTATAAAAGTATTCTCTTTTTTGTGCGTATCGCACCTTTGGATCTCAGAGCTATTATCTTACAGTCTTTCAAGCCTGCCATGCCCTGTCATGCCAAAAGGAAGACAAATATTGGTACTACGCTACAAAGAGAGGAGATTGCCGCCACTATCATGCTACTAGGATAGGAGAGAAGCCACAACTAAGCAATAAGGACATGATATCACCAAAACTAGGCTACAAGGAGAGGAAAACGGCTACAAGAAGATAGGAGCTAGAGGAAAGCGGCTATAAGAAGATAGGAGTTAAGGTATTACCTACTAGACTATAAGGAAAGGATACCCGCTAAAGAATCAGCTCAGAAAAGACAAGAAAGAACGAGACAAAAGAACGACGTAAAAGTTCGTTAATGGATTTATTGCGGTAAATATTGAGCAGTTCAACGCCAGGTCAACGAAAGAGTATGAAACTAAGAATTAATTTACGAAAGATGTTTAGAAATATTTGTACTTTAAACAATAAAGTTATGGATGCCTGAAACAAGATAGGAAACTGTAAAGGTAAAAAATTAAACATTTATATGCCCTGTGAAATGTCTTTAATCCGGTGGTTAAAAATATATATACTGTGAAATGTCTTTAATCCGGCGATCTGTAGTTCGGAAACTCCTATGGTTCGGAGAAAATAATTTAACCTAGTACAGAAAAATACTATGGTTCTGAAAATTAACATTAACTTCATGTTCGACCATTTTACCCAGTGACTCGTATATGTAATATGCATACATATATCCGTACCCTTTCGGGTTATTTTTCAAGTAATTTACAACAAAATGTAATAACACACGAAACAAGTATGAAGACTAATAAACTACGTAAAAATTGAGAATATTACTCTATATCTCAATTAAGGCCTGGTTTTGACGAGGAGATTACAGATACAAGCTACCAAGATGATTCCTATGAGAGCCGATTAAACGACGTAAATCTATTCAATTTAGAAGAGAGAAGGTTAAGGGGTGATCTGATGCAGACATTCAAAGCCATTAAAGGCTTCAATAATCTCGATATAACGAATTACAAAATACTTTTTCTTCCAAGGTTGTTAACATATAAAACGAATTGGCAATTAGAGTGGTTGAAAGTCATACCATAAATACGTTTAAATACAGACCTGATCAAATATCTATCTTCAAATCCAAGACTGAGCTTATTTGCGCCTCCTTCGCTACATGAAAATCATTTGCTTTTTTCTCTTTAATATGCACGTAATATTACTCTTACCACACTGATCTATGGTATTCCTGTCTCTTCCACTATCACCAAACAGCCTCGATGGGACCAAGTAGTCCGTTGCTGTTTGAATGAACATGTAATCACAACTGGTGAATGGAAGTGAGGATGGACGGTTTAAATGCACAACACGCCGAACTAATTAGGAATACAGGCATAAGAGACAGGCAGTATTACAACAGCATACTAGAGGATAACATTACACTGTTATCTTGATACAGCAGTAAGGCCATTATCTTTGCTATCAGCCACACAACACTGGTAATGTCATGGCATAAAACCAGATCCATCATGAGATAAATTATTTTTTTTCTAAACTTTAGTCTTACACCATAAGTGTCTGGCGGCTACATTGGGGAGGTCAGGTCAGGGCAGGGGTGGTCAAGCTGTTTAAATATGGCCCTAGTGTCAAGTGGGAGTGGGGGGCGGAGGGCAACTTACCCAGGCTGAGGGTCAGGTTGACTTGGTTGGGGAACTGGATGCCCTCGTACATGGTCTCCGACTGCCACCAGGTGTGGTTATCGTTATTGTTGAAGTCGGTGAGGTAGCGGGGCGGGTGGGCCAGCTCGGCCACGTACGCGTTGCACATCTCGCACGCCTTTTTCGAGCCGTACCCTCCCGTCTGCAGGCAGTACTGCTGCGGCCGCTTCTCCCCGCACGTGTTGGTCACCTCCACCGGCAGGTTGAAGGCCGCGTTCACAAACTCCGGCACGCATTTCTGTCATGGAAGAAGGAAGAGAAGGGTGTGGTCAGCCGATGGCAATGTACAGGATTGACTCAGGTCTATAGGACGCCAAGTGGAGAAAAAGACTCGCTAGACATTGTCCTATATCTAAACTACTGGGACAAGTTTTGATAACTTTCTTTCCTTACACCTCTAAGCTTTGGAACATTCTACCCTCTCGTGTCTTAACCGATAACTATGACCTGGCACATTTAAAATGACAGGTTTTTCGCCTCCCGCAAAATTCGTAAATTCTTTCCCTTGTGTCTTCTTTATCTCTTTCATGATCCTTTCTATATTCCAATCAAGGCCGGGCCTTGAGGTGGACTTATGTCCGTGACTGGAACCTCCAGCGAAAGAAAAAAATAATAATGAGATAATGTCTTAAACATGGGCTCTTTAGAAAGCAGAGGCGAGAGATTCATCATGAAACAGGCATGAAAAATACTGGAAGGCCTTCTCCACAGGCTTGCAGGAGAGGTAATCCCTAACTGGAACAACATAATTGGAAAACGTAAAAAATAAAATCCACTGAACAGTGTAGATGCTGCAGAAAAGGATGGAGAACAGCTTAACTGTCTTAGACCCACGTCTGTTCCCCGTGTCATAAACAAATGTCAAGGGCCCAAATCTGTTCCATCCGTCACAAAAAAAAAAAAAAAAAAAAAAAAAAAAACTGTCGTAGGGCCACGTTTTACGATGGTTTGGGAGGTCTTCTGCCTCACACAGCTGGGTCTGGGACCTTACCTTACCTTACCTTACGTATACCTTACGATGGTTTGGGAGGTCTTCTACTCCCCACAGACCGCTCTCAAACCAAGCTGCCGTATTGTTCCTGTGTTCAGTTAGGCTGTTGGAGACTGTGACTCGCAACCCACGCAACCAACACATTATGGATCTCCCGATACACTTAGGAGATATTTATCCAAGCTATTTGTCAATTTCTGTGCTATACAGTCCATGGTTTTCGTAACTGTTATAGCAAACGTGTTAAACAACATCGGAGCCCCGGATGCATAATGTTATCTGTTACTGTACTGTTAACTTCAGTGTTAATATCTTATAGCGTCCTCCTTACATGCATATACGGAAATGCTTTCGTGAACAGACTGGGAACCAAGTGTCCATTACGATCTATCACTCCCGCTTGCGCTCCAGCCGCAGTATCTATCATCCTTTGTTAGCAGTTCAGATTTCTAACTGCCAGGTCGAGTTGTGAAGGACCTCGGCGTGTATTCTAACTCGGCCATTCCGCCCGGCCCTGAGAAGTGACGTAAACACAGTACTGTACCCAGGAAAGTACTGGCGTCTGCTTCTAACAACTTCTGACAAAGCGCTCTTCGCTTCTCTTGTCTTACAGGACTACAGGATCCAGCCTGACATTTTTTTCCTTTTTGCTTCCCTCCTCCTCCTAGCCCAATGAAGCCAGCCTGACCTTTTTTTTTTTTTCTTCTTCTCTCGTCTTACAAGTCCACAATATCCACCGAGCCATTTTTATTTTCACTTCTTGAATCGTAGCTTCCTTGCGTTTGCTGAATGTCAGGCCATCAGATGTGCTGCCTGCGTATCCGTCTCCAGGCCTGACACTGCCCAGGTTACTGTGGCAGTGACATCACTGGTGACGTCGAGTGATGCACAGTGACCGCTGTGCCCCACCATAAGTTTCGGCAGCTCTGACCTCAGCTCCTCGCTGGTGATAACCAGTATATAGGAGTAGATATCTTTGTGGGATTAACCAGCACACTTGAGCAGGTGTGTGTGTGTGTGTGTGTGTGTGTGTGTGTGTGTGTGTGTGTGTGTGTGTGTGTGCGTGCGTGTGTGCTTATGTGTGTGTGTAGTAAACCAGTACACTTGAGCAGGTGTGTATATGGTGTCAATCAGTACAAATGAGCAGTTGTGAATGTGTAACACGGTGTTAACCAATACACGAGAGCAGGTGTGTGGTGCTGACCAGTACACAAGGGGAGGTGTGTGGTGTTGACCAGTGCAGGGGGTCAGGTGTGTATGGAGGCCACAGGGGGCGCTGGAGGGGGTCACCCAACACGGTACACGGTACGTGCGACGGGCCCCCTTGCTCGTCCCTCCGTCAGTCGCACAGCGTGGCAGGGACGCTGTGGCGCAGGGGGGGGGGTCTTATCACCCGCGGTCGGTACACAGGCCCCGGGTGCTCGGCGATAGGGTCACTTCCGGCCCAGGACACAGCGAGGGGCGGTGCCTGCCACCCACCGCCCAGGACGGGGTGGCGAGGGGTGGAGGGGGGGCCATCCTGCTCACAGGGTCCTACTATACACTGTTACCACAAGACCAGCGAGGATGGGGCTGGTTACACAGACCCCCCCCCCCACAAACCACCACTGCTTCACGGTGCTGCAGAAGGCGAGGGGTCTGGCCCCCGTCCCAGCCACCAGGAGCACGTGTAGGGGGCACGACACGAATGAAGAATTCCTCAAATACCACCCCTGAAATCCAAAGGTGCCATATGCCCGAAGAAAGAGACCATCTTAAGCATCCGGGGCCCAAGACTCTTCAACACCTTGCCATCTGCCGTCAGTAACAGCATGGGATGCACAGCGGAGAAGCTGAAGAGTGTCCTGGACAAGTATCCACAAAGCGTACCTGACCAGCCAGGCTGTAGGGGGTATGTGGGCCTGCGGGCTGCGGCTTGCAACAGCTTGGTCTACCAACGACCCAATACAGCAGCCTGGACCCAGCCCGGGCTGTTGGGGATGAAGACATCCAAAAACTCTACGAGGTATCCACCTCCCAGACCCAGCTGTAGGGGGTAGAAGACCTCCCAAACCATCATAGGGTATAATTAGAGTTCGTGTTTCTTTTCCTGATTTTCGTAAACAAACAGATGCCTGATATAAGACTTTGAAATGAAGCCACTGCACCATACCCGCCATCGGCACATCCTGCTTTCTGACATCCCTCATCCCCAAGTTGCAGTTCGGCGCCACTACCGCAACGACCCAATCACACCTCGAAGAGACAACCAGTGGGCCTCCATCCCAATGTCAGATCATCATCAATAAAATCAGTAGACTGTATAACACCCTCCACTCTATATGTTCATTTCAAAGCTTTATGTACCATCCCGCTGGTCAATGTTGTATACTTTATCTCGTCGGCTCTAGTTAATTTTAGAAATCGTTAGCTATCTATAAATGATTAATTTAGTGGTGGCACACACACACACACACACACACACACACCTCCTTGGTATAGCGGTCAGCGTTACTGACCATTACGCATACACGGGACGGCAAGGATCAAACCCCGCACTGGTTCGAATACTAGTTGCTGCGCAGTCGGTCCACAGTCCGCCCAGCTGTTCATCCTCCTCTAGGGGCTAGTCGATAAAATGGGTACCTGGCTAAGGCTAGGGTGTGTGTATGTGTCCATATATACATGGGAGTAAAGGACAGGGTACGTATATACAAGAGGCAGGCAACACGAGTGTAAAACTCCCTCCCTGTAACACACACACACACACACAACCCAGAGAGGGGGATTCTACCCAGCAACCAGTTCATTTACTTTTCTCGATCCCATAATGGCACCGGAAGACCCCTCCCTCTCGACGCAAGAGTTGATGTAATCACCAACTGCAGTCATATGTCACTGCAGAAGGAAGGCAATGACGGTACTGAATACAGTGCAGCAGTGATTGTGATCCCGTTCGCTAGTCTGGCACAAAGCCAAGGATGGGTCTGGCTCGAGCTTTCCATGCATCACTGCCCTCCGTATACCCACAGGGGCAAGGGAATATTCAAATCTATTCCACGCACGCGCACAAGGCCGCCAGGTTAAAAAACCAAATGACAATCATCTTAACTACGAAGACGCCGCTCGGAACTCAATGCCCATCCAGCGTCATCAAGACTATGAACTCTCTCGTATGTGGCGTAGCCTAGCCGGCTTCCCGTCACCAAACGTCACGTCGCTCTCACACAAGGCCGGTAAAGAGACTGGTCATTAAAGGCAGGTGTCGATGCCATCACAGAAGACCTGAAGACCAATCTTCCTTAAGCATGTATTCCGACACGGACCAGGTACCGGCTCTCAAGCGCACGTTATTCTGGACTGTGAAGCGGTAAGCAAGGACGACAGACGAACCAAGTGGGATAATTCCGTCTGCACCTCGTGACTACCCTCACCAAAACCTACCATATCACATTATTTTGCCCTCTGGGAGATGTGGAAGACTATATCCAGCTGACGCGATCAGGATCGTCCCACACGCCTTCAGCAGCGACACTAAACATTCTCACCACACTGCCAAACGACAACACCAGACACAATTCAGCATGAACCAGTGGCGTGAGAAATTGAAACAGTCGAGAGGTTTGAAGCCAATGACTCCGTGCTCACCCCGCGTTCGTTATCTCCCCACCTTTCAACTATCATTTGCCGAAGACTACCCCAGATCGACACCACCTGCCTCCCAAGCCATCCCTCAAGACCCCCCCACCCGACCCATCCTCACTCCAAGAGCAACTATAAGGATTTTGAAGTGGCCAGATGGACACACAGCCTTAAGGTAAAGCGTTCCACTAACACCAGATGATTTGGCTTCCAAACATTCAATAGGAGATCTCCCATGAGCTAGCCAGACTAACCCCCACTGCCCCATGAGCAGCGAGCGCTTCCAACTCCAGCAATCAAGATGACCCGCTGACTGGAAGGCTTCATCTGCCTCGCCAGAGTCAGTAATCCCACAATCTCAATGAGTTACGACCCCACACTGCCTGCCATGACCCCGACCCCGAGACTACTCTATGAAACCTTTGTATGTGACGGGCCTTCAGAAAACACTGCTAGCAAAACATACACACACGCATCAACTTGGTTTTATAAACTTCTCTACCATCAATAAACACTGCAAACTCCAAAGCCACTCACCAATCTAGCTATCTCTCTACAATCCACTGCCTCAACTTCTTGTACAGCATTCCCAGCAACTCGGGTTGAAGCAAAAATTCTACCTACCAGACTTCACCAAAGCTTTCGACCTCCTCGACCGAAACACATTAGTCAACAACCCCACCAACATTGGAGCGGCGAAGAAGTCTCATTCCATGGTTATCACACCTCCTCAAAGGGCGTCGCCAGGACGTGCGTTGTGAAGAGGCGCCCTCTCTCTCTACCTTCCAGTTTCTCACCTGTGGCTTCCCGCGGACACAAACACTAGAAACCGTTGTGCTTCCTCAGCATTGCATATGAAGCCCTGATGCATGGACTCAGCCGCTTGACAGAAGTATATCAACGACTCTACCCTTGGTGTCCGCCTTGACAACAGCTCCCCCATCACCTGACAGAACACCCCCAGCATCCTACAGAGATGGACCAATGCCACCATGTCGTCATCGACCACAGACTGCAGTCATGCACATTAACCTTGCTTCCAGCCTTCCAGCCATATACCACGCTCTGCTGCCTCACTGTGCCCCAGCCTCCTCCAGGGCGTTCACTGAACCTCATCGAACAGTTCGGGGACATGGCTAAACCACCATCTCCCCACCACCGTCGCCTCCTGCCACCTGAGATCACTTGTCCCACAGTTGCAGTTCGGCGGAACCACAACAAACATATCAGAGCTCGTACAGACCCACCCTAAGAACGGCCCCAACTCACCACTACGAACACAACAGTTAATAGATTGTGCCTCATCCCCCGCCTCTTAATCTGTGTCAAGATCGTCTAATGTTTAACAGCCTCCAATTCACAGCCTGTGTTAAGCGCTGTATGTAAATTGACAGACAAAAGTTTGCTCCTGGGATTCGGTGACGAAATCTCGCGAAAAGCAAGCATTCCGGAGGGCTCTTCCTCGCATAACACAAACAGCTGAGCAGTGTTCCCACACACACGTCACTGAATTTCCTGATAAAAGAAGTCAAAAATTACCAAATTTATTTTTCCCGTATATCTAAACTGATTTACACAGGTTTTCATTTCTTATACTATAACCAAATTCAGTACAAATGAACGACATCGGCCAGAGGATTATTCGAGCACTGATTCGAACCAGCGACACACGACTGAGTTTACAGAGGAAGTTGGGACGAGGGGACGAAGATCGAGTGAAGAGAGGATGGAGCCAGAATGAAAGAGGTGGAGGAATGTAGCGTTGAGTCGTCGGCACATGAACGCATATGGCTATCTGTTGATGGATATAAATCATTGATTACAAGAAGAGAGTACATACAGGACAGAACACTGTGGGACACCGCTGCTGACGGGGGAGTAGAGGGAGAGATTGATGCATCGGCAGGAGGTAGATCGGCCAGTGGAAACAGAGTGAGGGAGGAAGGCTTAGAGACGAGACACAGACGTCATATCTTGTCAAAAGCTTTTCATTAATACATCAAGCCCTGAGACACTGGGCGCTCCATAGTCTCCCAGAGGATGACCAGATATTAGTAACACAGAAGAATACCCACCCACACGGCCAGAGTCACCCGCATGGGTTCGAATCCTGGGCACGGCAAGCGGCCCACACCCAAACCAGGTGTTCATCCTCCCCTCGGGGCTGGTCGATATATGGTTCCTGGTTCACGCTGGGGTAAGTGGATGTATACATACACATAAAGGAGTACAGACAAGGTAAATGTATACAAGGTTAAGAGACGGGACAACACATGTGTAAAACTCCCCGTAACACACAAACGGTCGTCACACACATCAAAGAGATGGGGCCCCACCAGTGCAGAATTCCCTCCCGTGTAGCACACACTGGGTAACCCCATACTATCAATTCGGTCACCACAAAAGACAAGATTGCAGAGGAATCAAACAATATATAGCGAATGTCGACATTGTCCTTAAATACAGGAATAAGATGATTCGAAAAATACATACGTCATACATAAAGGTGTACCTAGGAGTACGCATCTGCCGGTTACTCTACATGAGGATGACACAGATAATAATGGGAATGAAAAAATTTGACACAAATACTGAGTAAATCCCATCAGGGGATTTATCGATATGCTTAAAGAACCGTGCGGAGGTGGATTTACACTCATCAATTCCTACAGGACCGACAGTAGCAAGGGAGGAGGAGAGAGACGACAGGGTCGAGCGCACAGGTTCGAATCCTGGTTACGGCAGTCGGCCCACAGTCAACCCAACTCTTCATCCACCCCTATGAGTTGGTCGATAAAATGGGTACCTGGCTCAGGTTAGCGTACATATAGCGTTAATGAGATGACCTTAACTAGGGCCTCAGTTGCCCGTGCCGTCTCAGCTAACATTTAAAAAAAAAATTACAAAATGTGTCCGGACGATGGTACCATCAGATACCATAAAGTGAGAATTTTTTGTACTGAAACTGACGAGCCTTATAGCTTCCATAGTATACCATCTCCGAGTCTGCTGAATAGATCAAATATTCCCTGATAACACCGAAAGCACTGTACAGTAATGCTCGTACAGGGGGCGCCGAAGACAGACCTGCTCGCTGATAGGAATGATCGAGACTGAGTCCATAGGAGAAAGTGAGACATGGAGACACAAGTCCATAGAAATGTTATATGGGGAACCCGGAATGAGACATCACTGAACAGCCAAGACAGAGTAACAACTTTTTTCTTACATTGGAGGCTCCAGTCACGGACTAAAGTTCACATCAAGGCCGGACCTTAATTGAAATTTGGAAAGGATTATGAAGGAAAAAGAAGAGGCAAGGAAAAGCATTTACGAATTTCTGAGAAAGTGAAAAACCTGTCTTTTGAAATGAGCCAGGTCGTATAGTTACAGGGAAAGACATGAGATTGTAGACAGTTCCAAAGTTTCGACGTGTAGGGAAAAGAAACAGATATCATAACGGTATCATCAACATCCGGTTGTCCCGGTCACGTACATTGGATTGGATAATTGGAATTATTATTATCTACGATGACAGTCTTTGAGGACTGTGACCACTCAATACTCGAGGCTGAGGACGTAATCACAGAGGAACCCGAGAGTCAAGAGGATATACAAGGAATGAGACTGAACAGAGCTGTATGGATTACTGGGCAAGAGGCTCTTAGCCAACCCACCTGCTTACCCTTACTTTTGAGGGTGGTAGATAAGTGGATATATACATAAATGTATATATACTTTCGCCCTCTGGGTAGACCTTCCACAGCAACAGAACAGCCAGTCCAGCAGAGCAAACAACGCGAGGTTGCAACTCAGTGTGGATAACACAAACACGTCCAAACGACTCATGGGATAGAGAGATGAGGTTATAAGGATTTTCAATCCGAATATTAAGCTCCCTCGCCATGTACACACACAAGCGGTCTCATCTACCCCCACAATTATCTTGCATGAAGACCCATGTATATATATATATATATATATATATATATATATATATATATATATATATATATATATATATATATATACTTATATTCAATCTTTTGTGGACTGTTGTTCCTAATTGCTCCCGATGAGCGACGACTTAAGGACTCGAGGCTAAATGTATCATATTTCTGAGCCATAGTCCTCGTTACCATGGTAATGGTAACGGCCACAAACCACAGCGTCCTCTTCAGTGCAATTAATCATCTGTGGTTCGTGTGTTTTGAACACTTCTATATCTCATCGCCGACCGGATAAAGTGGTTCGGAAACCCTTGTGTATGACTGTAGGAACACGACGGTACGGTCCTTGAACACGACGTGTAGAACCCTTGAGCACGACGGTGCGAGCCTTGAACACGACGGTACTATTCTTGAACACAATGGTACGACCCTTGGACAGGACGGTACGGTCTTTGAACACGACGGTACGGTTCTTGAACACGACGGTACGATTCTTGAACACAGCGGTACGACCCTTGGACAGGAAGGTACGTTCGTTGAACACTATGGTACCGTCCTTTGAACACGACGGTACGGTCCTTGAACGCGACGTTTAGGACCCTTGAACACGACGGTACGACCCTTGAGGCATAGCTTCAAAGGTCACGCTCTCATACCCAAGGATTTTGTACCGTCGTGCTGAAGGATCGTATCGTTATGCTCATTGGTCAAACGGTCGTGTTCAGCGATCGTACCGTCGTGCAACAAGTGTCGTACCGTCGTGCTCAGTGCCCGTACCGCCCTCATCAAAGGCTACAGACGCCCCTTCCGGTACACCCGTGGCCCGTCCGGTAACGTCTCTAACGCTATAGGGAAACAACAGGACGTTCGTCTCCACGCGATCCTTGGCGGGGATACGCCCTTCTCGCCAGCCAAGACCCCCCGGGCGTAATACATTTTCTCTCGCGTTTCCTTTTCAAGAATTATTTCTCTTGACCTAAGTGTCGGCTTTTCCTGTGGCCCTCACGTACTACAGCTTCTACAGAGCTTTGCTACACACACACACACACACACACACACACATCATATTCCGCCTGTCTTTCATTACACCGCGAGTGAAAAGTCACTTATATCATTGTCTGATGACAAGAGGGAGTACAAGTCTCGTCGTCGAACTTGTCTCTCGAAAGGAGTCCAACGTTTCCCTGCAACTGGGAGAACGCAGCCTTGGAGCTGCAGGAGGTCCTGGTGGGGGTAACACCAGGACCCTTTCAAGATATTTTGATGTCTTTCCTCCCACACCATTTACTCGTATTCGTAACACCTTCCACAAAGCATCTCTGTCAACCCAGATCCATAAATGCCTTGGACAGATCTTTCTGTTTCTCAAAGTATTCTCAGAGAAAATCTTCAAGGGAAAGACCCGATCGACACATCCTCAACCACTCTTAAAACACAGTTTTCCTTTCCCTCAATCACCACTTTCCCATGCAACCTACCAGGAACAATCAACAATCTTGTACCTTTGTCATTCGAACGTTATATCTTTGTCCCCGTTGCATTTATACTGTGGCGATATACAGTCATTCCACCAATCACCAGGCACCTCACCATGATCCATACATACACTGAAAATCCTAACTTGCCAATGACGACACAGTCACCCACTTTCTTAAAGAATTCAAGTGCAATCCCATCCACCCCCAGCCTTTTCGTCGCATTTCATCTTACGCAAGGCTTTCACCAACTCTTCTCCTTTCACCAAACCATTTGCTTTGACTCTCACATATCGCATCTCTTCACATCCAAAAACTCCCCAGATTTGTCACCATGGCATTGAGTACATTCAACAGTCCTTCAAAGTCCTCACTCCATCTCATCTTCACCACATCTCTGCCTGTTACCACTTTTCCATTTATCCCTGTCTGCTGATGACTGCTAGCCTCAATTCTTACATGCCCTCTTTTTCAGACCCTGCACCTTCCTCTTGACCTCTTGCCGCTTTCTTTGGTACACCTCCCCATCACTTGCACTCCTTAGCTGCAGATAACACTGGCCATACACCTCTCTTTTCTACAGCACTAACAATCCAACTTCGTCATCCCACTGCTCACTACCTTTCCTCACATGCCCACCTCCCACCATCCGCATGCCACACACTTTTCTCGCGCAAGTATACGCTGCTTCCCTAAACCCCTTCCGTTCCTCGCGCACTCTCCTACGTACCTTCACTTACTCTCACCTTTTGCCATTCGACGCTCACTCTCTGCCCTGGAGTCTCTTCACTCAAGCCTCTTTTTCCAGCTCACTCACTCTCACCAGCAACTAACCTCCCAGCTCAACCCCTAACCTCTATGCTCCCCCGCAGTTCGCTGGGGAGAAAAACAAATTAGTCTCTCTTCCTTCTCGACTGCTGCCGGAAAAGTTTCGGAAGAGACGCCGCCCATTGCCTCCTCCAAAGGGGGCAAGATAAAGGGCCGGGACTCACGAGAGACAGACAGGATGAAGGGGGGAGGTACTCACTGAGTCGGTGAGTCATCAGAGTAACACTGCCAACTGCACTGACAGCGTCTGTCGTAAGTTGTCTGGGTAATGTTGATGACTGACAACCTTTGCTGTAAGTTATCTGGGTAATACTGGCTGTGTGTTGTTTGGGGAGGTTATATGTTGGATGGGGAGGATATATGTTGGTTTGGAGAGGTTGTATATTGGATGGGGAGGCTGTATATTGAATGGGGAGGCTGTTTGTTGGTTGGGGAGGATATATGCTGGTTTAGGGAGACTATATGTTGGTTTGGGGAGGCTTTATGTTGGATGGGGAGGCTATATGTTGGTTGGAAAAGTATATGTTGGTTTAGGGAGACTACATGTTGGCTTGGGGAGGCTACATATCGGATGGGGAGGCTATATGTTGGTTTGGGGAGCTACATATTGGATGGGGAGGCCATATGTTGGTTTGGGAGGCTATATGTTGGTTGGGTAGGCTACATATTGGATGTTGAGTGCTGATTTGACTTATGCTACAAAATCTTTCTTCTCCTTAGCCAAAAATCATCTCCAGCAACGTCTGTAGAACAACCTCTCCTCCAGCCGGAGTCAGTCTCCAGCTAACTCCCCAGCTGGTAAAGCCGCTGTTGTCGGGTATCGTATTTCTTTGAATTCAGCTTTGGATGATGTGTGCGTCGTTTCCTCCTGTCCCTTCTCCTCCCACTGATTCTATGCCATTTTCTACGTCTTCTCCAGGCAGGGTCTGCCCAGTGCTTTCCCAACTCCAAGTCAACAAGTGGATCCAAAACGTACTTGATAAATTTGACTTAGATCGGTCAAAGAGTGCAAAAGAAATTAGCTCGAACAAACAATCTCACACACACACACACACACACACACACACACACACACACACATTCTGTTTCCCTTTCTCCTAGTCCATCTTCTTTCTGGTTTTGTCACTTTTCCTATTCATGTTTTGCGTTAAAATCAAAATGCGATATTTTCCTTGCATTTTCATAACAAGATGTTTGATATTTTGTTTGCAGAAGACATGTTTGTCAAATACAAACAGATGCTTAACTAAGAACGAGTTGTAGCTTGAGGTGATCATAAAAAACTGTTCATTCTGACCTTACAGCTACTATAACTTTTATGACAACATATGAAAAGCAAAATTGAAAATCTGATATATGCTCTGGATGTAACACAATTTTCATCTGAAAGAAAAAAGAATATCCCATGTCTTTGCTTCTATGTTTATGACGAAATTTTCTGCGAGTCGAAACAAGGTTTCCTATAATTCGTACATGATTCACCTCGCACACTCCAATACACTACGAATGTATTTGCCATGAATGGAACAATATGCTTGGAGTAATGTCGCCTCTGGCATTCCCAACAGATTTCTGTCATTTTTTACATAAAGACTTTCGTCCCGTTACCTGAATTGCTCTGGACTCGAAGCTAAGTTCTTACTGTAATGCTGGATGGAGGCTGGACCATAAAATGTGTGTCGCGAAACACCAGAAGCATGGAAAAGTGAATGGTTGTGGAGGAGCAGGCGAGGAGAAGAGGGACGAATGAGAGAGAGAGAGAGGGAGAGAGAGAGAGTAAAATATGGCAAGAAAGTGAGGAAATATTTTTTCTAATATCGGCCGACATGATACGGCCAGAAGCCTGCTCCAATCGTAACCACTTTGGACGAGAAGTAAGAAAAGTGAACGACAGAAAATATGAAGCGGTGATTACTATCAACTTCCCCAAGTGTTTGCAAACCGATCATTTAAAAATGGTAAGCTTACAGTAAAAGGAGAAGACACATGAGGGAACAGAATTCCACACCTTTGCTGTGCAATGAAAGGAGGTGTGGTGCAAGTGATGCACTGCATTCTCTCACGCGGCTGTCAGCAGATGATGTTGCTTGATATCATTGTCGTACAGTCTGGGGACATTATTACAGATTTAATGATTCTCTTTCTTCCTTGTTGATAACGTTTAAGTCTCATCATAGTCTTTGACATCCTCTATTCTCATGGTGCACATTACCACGTATCTTTCTCTTCTTTCGTGGCTGTAAAGTTCGAATTCTTTCAGCCTCTCCTCATAACTGACATGATTCATTCCCTTGATTTTGTTTAGGAAATGTTTCTGAATTCTGTTTAACTTGTTGTTTTGACATTGTTTTTTTTTATGGTAACCATATGATACAGCAGTATTCAAGCGTGCTTTAGAAGTGTATATTGAACACTGTCATCATCAGTCTTCTGTTTCTTATGGTAAACTCAATAACACTCAACTCACTACTTGACCAGATGACGTGATTTCATTACTGTGTGTTCTCCATATTCCATCTTTTCATCTATGATTAATTCTTAATGCGTTCAACTCCGTTCTCTCCACCAGTATCCTTTCCTAATGATACTTTGTGAGATATTGTCGTTGCGTTCCAATGGTGAGCTTACTCCTGGCTCATCTACTATTGCTGTCATATTATTCACCGGTACTTTAGCATCCCTGATGCTAAAGTACCGGTGAATAATATGTGTGCTAGATGAGGATTTATAATGGTCTCTTATAATTGCTCTATTCCCTTTGAGTTTTATCTCCTCTTCTTTTCTTACTTGATTTGTTAACATATGAGAACAATATTTCTGGATTACCTTCTATCGTACTGATAACTCTAATCGTTCTTAGCTATGTAGTTCCACTGATTTCTTGTTGGTGTTCCTGATTCTTTAGTCAAGCTCCTCTATTCTTTCGCTATCTATTCTTCGTTATTTATTTTTTTCCATCGCCATTGATCCAGAAAATTATGTACCTCTCTATATCTTCATATTTCTTTTTAATTTCCTGTGTTCTCTTTTGATTACAAATAAAAACCTCAACAATTTCTTTGTCTCCTTACAAAATGTTGTGTTCGTGTTCACATCATCTTCTTTAAGGATATCATTCTAGTTTATTTCTGCTATTGAATTACCAAGCTCTTTCCAGGGTAACTAAGGTAACCAAGCTTATATAGTCATATGTTCAATTTTGTTTTTCTTCGATGTCTAGAAAGTATACAGTAGTATCGTCCATCATGTTATAATCTGATACGATTTTCATTTAATTCGATGTCGGTGAGATTAATATATTATCTGTAAAGAGTAAGTCTAATGCGTTGTCTCTCTTTGGCGAGTGATTAACTTGTACACAGTTGAACGTCTCATCTTCTTCTGCCGGCTGTTCTTATCCACAGATCAATCATTCCTTCTTCACGTTTCCCTTGGGATTCCTAGTCTGTTCCTCTTTCCTCTCGTGTTACGAAATGGAAAATGATGTGTCTGATCCAGTGGTTCAAGTTTCTTTGGACAGTTCAGAAAATTTAAAATCTGTTATGGGAAAGAGCCAAAAAAAAAAAAAGAGAAATGATATGATAGTGATTACACCTTTTTTTTACATCTTCATCCAGGTAATCATTTGCCCAAGAAGGGGAGAGTGTATGTCACACCGCAGCGTCGTAATCCCTAAGTAAACTTTACTGTACTATCATGTGCTTTACATGTATTTTTCTTATTAATAAACGCCTAACAAACTCCCCGTTCATTAGCTCAAGCGTGTTAGTTTAAGACTTCTAGTATTTCATCTGTTGAGAGCCTCCTTTTACTCACCCATTAAGCGTCTCCAATGTTTCTTCTGCGATGATCCCCTTGCGTCTCAGATGCTGAGTATTTCTAGCAACTTCCCCACTGAGAGCTTCCTATCTGTCACTCGCACAGCAACTCCAGATTCAACTTCACCTGTGTCTAAAAAAAAACGACTAATTCTTGACTGTCACCTTTTGAGATCCTCCAGTTTGTCACCCATTAAGAATGATCTATGTTTCTGCCATCCAGTGTCTTATCTGCAAGGAGCTTCCATTTCCTCACCTCAATCCTTCGTGTCTCAACCGTTGAGAAAGCCTCTGGTGTCTAGCCCAGTGAGATCCTACACCGTAATCTTCTCAGTTCCACAAACACAGGTAAATTTCCTTATCTCTTCACTGTTCCAAAACTTTAGACCGGCCGTATCAGCTTCAGCTGTCGTCAACGAACTATTGGTATCGAAGAAATTACAGGAAAGTTCGACTGGCGATGCAAATCTCAAGCTTATTTGACTACGCTGTGTGCTGGAGGCGCCAGCTAAGTTTTGATCCTGAACAATTCTCATCACATTGTATGGTAAGGGCAACAGCCGGAGTTCTTATTGATGCCAGGCCCCGCTGGTGTCCTTATCTCTGTGCCGCCCCAGGAACTGGCAGCGGCACGCTTGGGTTTCATTTCTTGAG
>JAYMFT010412346.1:0-18169 GCA_038088735.1 Panulirus argus | reverse complement strand
AAAAAAAAAAAAAAAAAAAAAAAAAAAAAAAAAAAAAAAAAAAAAAAAAATGGAGGAGCTTCAAGATGTGCAGTGGTGAAAATACAGACAGCAATCCAGCATTTGCAAGGTACATGAAAGTACAGAACGAGAGTACAACAGGATAAGAGAGAAGGAACAAGGAAACTTTGAAAGAATAGAGGATGGGTGCAAGTCCAAAACTGTCATTAATACATCTGACGTTAGTTGCCAGTTAACGAGCAGCTAATCAGGCTTAGGAAATCAGAGGGTAAAAATGTACAGGATGATGAAAGATATGTGAGGAAATGAATAACAAGCTCAAAAGTGTTTTAATAGTAGAAGACTATAACCCCAACATCAGTGAGATGGAATGGAAATGAGGATATTAAGATATTGAGATATCTAGAAGAGTCCGGGGTAAACTATGGAAAGGCATTTGGGGCCTAGTTGTGGATAGAGAGCTGTGATTTCCGTGTATACACATGACAGCAAGAAAATGGATATGAGCACACATGGCCTTTCTTCATCTGTTCCTGGTGTTACCTCGCTAACGCAGGATATGGTGTAACGGTTAGCGTTCCTGACAGTGATGCATTCACGAGCCACCCAGGGTCAAGCGCATAGGTTCGAATCCTGGTTATGGCAGTGGGTCCACAGTCAACCCAGCTGTTCATCCATCCATAGGAGTTGGTCGATGAAATGGATACTTGGCTCGGACTAGGGTCTATATATATATATCCCAGGGAATAGGGGAGAAAGAATACTTCACACATATTCCCTGCGTATCATAGAAGGCAACAAAAAGGGGCGAGAGCAGGGGGCTGGAAACCTTCCCCTTCTTATATTTCAATTTCTAAAAGGGGAAACAGAAGGAGTCAAGCGGGGAGTGCTCATCCTCCTTGAAGGCTCAGATTGGGGTGTCTGAATGTGTGTGGATGTAACCAAGATGAGAAAAGGAAGAAATACGTAGTATGTTTCAGGAAAGAAACCTGGATATTCTGGCTCTGAGTGAAATGGAGTTCAAAGGTAAAGGGGAAGAATGGTTTGGAAATTTCTTGAGTGTAAAGCCAGGGTTGATGAAAGGACCTTAGCTAAGGAAGGAGTAGCACTACTTATGAAGCAGGAGTTGTAGGAGTGTGTGATAGTGTGTAAGAAAGTAAATTTTAGATTAATGTGGGTAAAACTGAAAGTGGATTGAGAGAAATGGGAGATTATTGGTGCTTATGCACTTGGCCCTGAGAAAAAGGATCATGAGACGCAAGTGTTTTGGGAGCAGGTGAGTGAATGTATCAGCAGTTTTGTTGCATGAGACTGGGCAATAGTGATGGGTGATTTAAGTGCGAAGGTAAATAATGCAGCAGTTGAGGGTATAAATGGTGTGCATTGGGTATGTAGTGTTGTGAGTGGAAATGGTGATGAGTTTGTGGATTTATGTGCAAGAGATACATGTGGCATGCGAAAGGTGGGAGGTAGGCAGATTAAAAAGGGTAGTGAGTGGTGGGATGAAGAAGTAAATTTGCTAGAGAAAGACAAAGAAGAGGCATTTGGGCAATATTTGCAAGGAAGAAGTACAAATTATTGGAAGATATATAAGAGAAAGCAGCAGGAGGTCAAGAGGAAGGTGTAAGAGTTGAAAAAGAGGGCAGATAAGAGTTGGGGTGAGAGAGTATCATTAAACTTTAGGTAGAATAAAAAGGTGTTTTGGAAGAAGGTAAATAATGTTTGAAAGACAAGAGAACAAATGGGGACATTGATGAAGGGAGCAGAAGGGGAAGTGATAACAGGTAGTGATGGAATGAGGAGGAGATAGAGTGGGTATTTCGAAGGATTGTTAAGTGTGTTTGATAATAGAGTGGCAGATATAGGGTGTTTAGGTCAGGATGGTATGTGAAGTGAGAGAGTCAAGGAGAGTGGTTTGTTGAAAAGAGAAGAGGTGGTGAAAGCCTTGTGGAAGATGAAATCCAGCAAGGTGGTGGGATTGGATGATAGTGCAGTTGAATTTGATAAGAATGGTGATGACTGTGTTTTTGATTGCTTGGTAAGGATATTCAGTGTATGTATGGGTCATGTTGAAGTGCCCTAGGATTGGAGGGATTTATGTATAATGCCTTTGTATAAAGGCAAAAGGGATAGAGGTGAGTGTTCAAATTATAGAGGCAAAAGTTTGTGGAGTGTATCTGGAAAATTATATGGTAGGGTATTGATTGAGAGGGTGAAGGCATATACAGAGCATCAGATTGGGGAGGAGCAGTGTGGTTTTAGAAGTGGTAGAGGGTATGTGGATCAGGTGTTTGCCCTGAAGAATGTGTGCGAGAAATGCTTAGAAAAACAGATGGATTTGTATGAGGCATTTATGTATCTGGAGAAGGTATATGATAGGGTTGATTGAAATGCTTTATGGATAGCTTTAAGAATATATGTTGTGTGAGTTAAACTGCTAGAAACAGTGAGAAGTTTTCATCAAGGGTGTAAGGCATGTGTAAGAGTAAGAAGAGAGGAAAGTGTTTGGTTCCCAGTGAAGGTTGTCCCGTAGCAGGGGTATGTGATGTCACCATGGTTGTTTACTTTGTGTATGGATGGGTCAGTGAAGAAAGTAAATGCAATAGTCCTGGAGAGAGGGATGAGTTTGCAGTCTGTTGGGATGAGAGGGCCTGGGAAGTGCATCAGTTGTTTGCCAATGATACAGTACTGGTGGCTGATTCGAATGAGAAACTGCAGAAGTTGGTGACTGTGATTAGAAAAGTGTGTGAAAGGAGAAAGTTGAGAGTAAATGTGAATACAAGCAAGGTTATTAGGTTCAGCAGGATTGAAGAACAATTTTGTTGGGATGTAAGTTTGAATGGAGAAATATTGGTGGAAGTGAAGTATTTTAGATATTTGGAAGTGAACTTGGTAGTGAATTTAATCATGGAAGCAGAAATGATTCATAGGGTCGGGGAGGGAGCAAAGGTTCTGGGAGGTATGGAGAGTGTGTGGAAAGAGAGAACATTATCTCTGAGAACAAAAATGTGTATGTTTGAAGGAACATTAGTTCCAACGATATTATATGGTTGTGAGGCATGGGTTGTACAAGGGAGGGTGGATGTGTTGGAAATGAATTGTTTGAGGACAATGCGTGGTGTGAGGTGGTTTTATCAAGTAAGTAATGAAACAGTAAGAGAGATGTGTGCTGATATAAAGAGTGTGGTTGAGAGGGCAGAAGAAGGTGTGTTGAAATGGTTTGGAAATATTAAGAGAATAAGTGAGGAAAGGTTGATAAAGAGGATATATATGTCAGGAATGGAGGAAACAAGAAGCAGGAGACGAAATTGGAGGTGGAAGATGGAGTGAAAAAGATTTTGAGCAATCATGGCCTAACATGCGGGAGGGTGAAAGGCATGCACAGAATAGAGTGAATTGGAATGATGTGTTATACTGGGGTAGACATGCTGTCAGTGGGCTGAACCAGAGCATGTGAAACATCCAGGATAAACCATGGGAAGCTCTGTGGGGCCTGGATGTGGATAGGAGCTCTATTTTCAGTGCATTACACATGACAGCTAGAGACTGAGTGTGAGCAAGTGTGGCCTTTTTCATCTGTGTTTCCTGTTGCTACCTCATTGATGTAGGGGGTGGCGACGCTGTTTCCTGTGGGGTGGGTTTGGCGCTGGGAATGGATGAAGGTGAGCAAGTATAGGTATGTACATGTGTATATATACTCTCTCCACCTCCTCCTCACTTCATCACTGACTTTTACCACTTCATCTTTGCCTCCTTCACTGATGCTTCCATTTATTTATTTATTTATTTATTTTTTTTTTTAGCACATTATTAACCTCCTTCCAAAACATCTTATTCTCCCTAATGTTTGCTGATACTTGCTCACCCCAGCTCTTCTTTGCCCTCTTTTTCAGCCCCTGCACCTTAATCTTGAACCTCTTGCTGCTTTCTTCTAAACTTATCCCAATCATTCCCTGTAAGCACTGCCGAAATGCATCTCTTTTCTCTTTCACTAGTATCTTTAACTTCATCCCACCACTCATTACCCTTTCTAATCTGCTCACCTCCCATCTTTTACATGTCATATGCATTTCTTGCAAATGCCATCATGGCTTCCTTAAATACCTCCCATTACTAACCCAAGCATATAGAATGCTAATAGTTTTTGAACAGACTAAGGCTTAGAGATAAGCCTAACATATTTTAGATTAAACAATCATGTTCAGTAAGTCGCTGGAGATATTATTTTGTTGGTATCATCAGGTGTGATTGAGCATGTTTATGATATTCTGCTGTGTGTCAGGGGATGCAGCAATTTGTTCTTTACTGTCATGACATGAAGAGTTGACACATATTTTCTCTCTATGTACCACCAGATTCTGTTGCAGACCATCTTGACAAACAAGGCTGAATATCAGAAAAAAAAGTTCTGTGCTTGTATGGGATGATTTGTAGTTAAGGTAGACTGCAAGACAATTGATTTTGATGAAGAATAGGCTGTAGATAGTGAAAGGTTTTTTGCTGTAAGCTTGAGGGGATCAGTTATGGCATATCAAGTGATCAAGATAAACAAACCATGGAGTAGTTTGTTGGGCTTGAATATAGGTGGTAATCTCTACTTTCATTCCATTCTACGTGACAGCTAGAGAGCGAATTTAAGCAAATGAGAATGTTGTTCCTGGTGCTACCTTGATAAGGCAGAAGCAGTTGTGAATGAAAAAAGAATGTTATACTCTGCAAGCCATCAAAACTTCCTCTTTGTTTTTTCTGATTTTTATCCTAACATTTTTTAGGTGCACTGCATATTTTATCATCTGGCAAAGCCACTAAACTTTTTCACATCCAACAGCTAAAGCGGGAAGGTGTGATCCATCCTTCCTGTCATCCTCATCAATCTGCCCTGGAGCAAGAGATTGTAGGAGTGGCCACAACTTTCAACAGAGCTTGTGTGCCTGGCGAGTGGGCCACCTCTCCTACTGTAGACAATGCCCTCAGTATGTATTGCAAAAGGAAAAAAACCTGAGTGTAAGAGTGCTGCAAAGGTACTAGATAATGCACTTGAGTAGAATCATAAGTATGAAGTCAAAACTAGTAATAGTTCTGTGTGCAAGAGTTTGCTAATGTGTGCAGCCACATTAAAGTATTTCTCTAGTGTAACAGGCTTTTCTTTGTATCTTCATGCAGTTTTCAGTAATACAAATACTGCAGATTATAAAGTTGTAAAATTAGGTAGTACCTTTTAAGTATCCATTTACATTATTTTCCAATGAATTACTCAAGATTCAAGTTAACAAAAATTTTAGGGCATCAGTGTCTTCTTATGAAAACATTGTCAGGGTGAAATGAAGGAAATGAGGAAGAAACAGGGCAGTAAGTTTTCAAAATTAAGAAAACTGCAGGAGCACCAAAGAAAGTAATAAATATGTGAGTTTGTTAGCGTAGCAAGGGTGCTAAAGGGATATGAAAACTCAAGTGAATATGAGGTAATTAGATATCTTTAGTAGTGGCTTAGCTGATAAAAGAGGAACTGGTAACTATGGAAAGGATTGTAAGGATTCTTTGAGCAGTTAATATGAGGAATGAAATGCCAGAATTGATTCAAGGAGGTTGTCAGAAATATAAGTATGGGGAATGAGAAATTTCAAAGGAGTTATGTAATTGTGTAAGATGTAATCAGTAAAGTATGAGATTTGATGTTAGGAGAACAACATAAACACTTGTATTCAAGTGAAACAAATGAGAGAAGTTTCAGAGGAAAATATATACTATGCAGAGGAACAAAGCTAGGAATAATGGGAGTAAGTATAGAGGGCAGGGTAAGTTGTGAAGAGACTTTATTGTATGGAAAAGATTCTTTATGATCATTCTACTATATCTCTGGAAAAATGACTTAGATTGTAGATATGTAGATAATGTAAGAATACTTTCTCTTTCTTCTTTCTACAGAGCAAAAATATAAAGCAATGTGTTCAATGTGTGAAAGCAGGACATGTGACAGAAAAGACGCCTATGCTGGATATGTAGGAGCATTGAGATGTTTGACTGAGAATGGAGGAGATGTTGCCTTCAGCAAGATCAACATTGTCCAGGACTTCTTTTCAGTATGTGAAATGTTTTTGTCTTAGTATATGTAAACTGTGATTGTAACCAGTTGAAATGATGTAACAATGTCTGGTACTGCTTTGGGACTGAACCCCAGCTATCTTGTTAGAGGGACATGGTGTCCATTAACTCCTTCCTTTTAGCAAGGTTGAGAGATAGGATTACAGAGTAAAAGATCATCTGTATAAAGACACTACTGATAACTATTGATAGAAACATACTGAAGTTCTACCATGGAATTATCCTGCGTAACAATCTATATATGGTCTCAACCACAAAATAGCTAAGAAACATATCTATGTAGTACCACAGAAACATAATAATAACTCCACCAATATAAATTAAAGCACCAGGTAGGAGTAAATGCATAAAGAATGGTGGAATTGCTACTGAATAGAATGTTGAACAACACTAAAATGGGTCATCCTTCAGCAGCCCTTCATTACCTCAGTCATGCCAGTTAGTATTATATTTGAACATTTCTGAGCTTCTAATGCACAGAAAAATGCACATCAATATATAGATCCCAAAAGTTAATACCAGGAACAAAATTTGAAGGGGCATGTATATGTAGTCTAACCAAACATCATTCCTAATTTTTAGACAATCCATGTACTGTTTTACTGTTGAAAAAGTGTTAAACTAGATTTGGCATTAACTATTGATCTGAACTGGGTCAGAGTATTTTCATTTTACTTACATACTGATTAGTTACTAAACACATCCACATCAATGAAGCCATTTCCATATAGTTACATACAATAAGTTTCTTGACTTTTAACCATCTGCATCACTATTAACCACATATTATATGTACATGAGATGAGCAATGCCCCCTAAATATATTTATGAAACCAGTTTTGTACCTCAGTTTCAAGGCTGCACACTGAGCCTAGGTGGTGGGCAAGGTGGTAGTGTGCAGTAATTTCTCCCCACAGTCAGTCTCTTGCCATGCCAATGATAGCACATTTTCATAAGTTTTCTAGAAGGGAAACTGAGCAGTTTTTAACTAGATTCAGAGGACCAGGCAGAAGTTGGCCCTGAATTATATGATGATAATGATCTGTCTTCAGGTTGTGTCAAGTTATTTTATGGTTGTTGACTCTCTCAGCTTTGAAGGTGACCAAGGTAAGGTTGTGGCAGTATCATAACCAATAAGGTAGGAGGTGCTACTGTTTTGGAAAGTAAAAGAAGCTTGAAATTGGGAAAAATTATTGAATTTCAGTACCTTGAGGGGATACTCTAGTTTTAGTGGAGTAGCCAAGTCTCGCCCTGCTTTCTGGTGGTGACCTCATTAATATGCCCCTTAGGGGTGGAACTAAAGGGGGAGGAATTGTCCAGTTACATCAGGGCAATACTTTAAGATTTAGACAAACACCTGGGGTGTACTGTTATTTTTGTTATTTTTGCATTTTTTTGACAATTTTGGAGCCTTGATGCCTCTGGAAACACTGCTTGGAGTTGCCCTCTGCCTGTGACCTGTCAAGTTGAGGCACTAAAGGCTAAGAAGTGGCACTGGAGTCTACCAATTATGCTGAAGGTTAAAAGAGACGAGCAATTGAGGGTGATTCCGCAGAATGTGAATGGGATGGCTGGTGAGAATAAAAGGAGGGAGATTGTGGAGGGGTTTAAAAGTTGTAGCATGAGTGTGCTAGGGATTGGGGAAACCCATATCCTTGGGCTGGGTGTGTGGAGTGAAAATGGAAATGATGAATGCAAGTTATGGTAGGGCATGGAAGGAGGTGTGGTATGGACGGGAAAATTATCAGAGAAGAGGAAAAGAAGGATGTGCAGTTCTGCTATCACCAAGAGTATGGGAGGATGTTACAGAGCATGGATGGAATGGATCAAGAGAGTAGTGTGGGTGCAAGGAAAGATGGATTGTAAAGGATGCATGGGTATGTGAATATGCACCTGTGAATATGAAGAATGTATGAAGTAAGGATGAAATGAAGCTTTTCTGGAGAAATTTGAATGACTGTACAAACGATTTTGAAAATGAGAGAAATGTGGTCGTATGGTTTTGAGAATGAGAGGAATGTGGTCGTATTAGGTTATATGAATACAAAAGTGGATGTAATAAAATTGGTGTGATAGTTGGTAAATGGAGAGTACCTGGAGTAAATGAGAATGGAAGCTATCTTGTGGACATTTGTGCTGTAAGGGGTTTATTCCTTGCAAACACCCTTTTTCAGCAGAAGATGATCCATAGAAATGCATGGATGAGGAATGATGAAAGAGAATAGCAGAAGGCTTTGATTGATTATGTGTCAGTGGATGAAAGATTGTGAAAGGCTGCACTGAATGCTAGAGTAATGAGAGGATTCTTTGGAGACTGACCATTTCGTGGTTCTTGTGAGGATGAGGATTAGGGAGAAATGGAGGTATGGTGTAAGGTAGAATGAAGAGGTAAAAGTGTTGGCAAGCAAGAACATGAATCAGGAAAAATGCAGGAAGGAGTATGAAAGGAAGGTAACTGAAAGCTTAGATTGAAGTGCAGTGAATGTAGGAATGCAGTCATGTGTGAATTAGGTGTTTAAAATGTTTAGGGAAATACTATTAAAGGTTGTAGAATCAGAATTTAGAGAAATACTGTTAAAGGTTGTAGAATCAGAGTTGAGTACAAGGTAGTGAGATACAGGAATGAAAAGGGCAATCATGGTGGACAGAATAGATTAGAAATGCTGTGGAAGAGAAGAAAAAGGCATATGGTAGACTGCTCAATGGGAAGAATACAAAATATGTAAGCAGAATGTTCAGAAGCTGATAGAGGAAAGCAAAGAGAGTAGATAAAGATTTTGGAAGAGTTTTGGGATAATAAGAAACTATACTGGAAGGAGGTGAAAATGGAAAGAGGTGGATGTGAGAGTAGAAGTGTAGATGTGAGAAGTAAGGAAGGGGTATTGCTGAATCAGAAGAGAAAGTGAAAGGAAGATAGAAAGAGTATTTTGAAGAACTGATGAATGTGGGAGAATTGGAGGCAGCATTTGTTACTTGCATGGATATGGAGGGTGGAAGAGGATACAAGTGCAGAGTCCTATAGCAAAGTGAGATAAAAAAAAAAAACAGTATAATGTAACCATGCTTCACTTTAGAAAGATATGAGAACTGTAATGATGAATCTGTAGGATACGTTCTGCCAAATTCCACTTCACAGGATGCTAAGGAAATTTGGCAATTTAGAATGATGTCTTTCAGCCTAAACATGGTGCCCTAAATTTTTCTAAGTTGATACCAATTGTCTTTACAAAACTCAAGTGGTGGTGTTGCCATATTTCAGTGACTTCCTGATTATGGCAGAGTCAAAAGAAGTCTGTTAGGTAAAGTCACTAGTCAGAGATATTTACCAGGACTCTGGTTTCATCACAAGTATGGAAAAAACTTCAACTTGTACCAGAATGGAACACCTTGCTTCAGATGTGATGATCCTCCTAAACAAGTTCACTTCATTTATCAACAAAAAAGGCTTAACTTATACAGGCCAAAAGATTTACAAGCCATAAATGTGTTATAGATGAATAGGTTCTTTTCAGAGAAAGGAAATGATGGAGTACAAGACTTACCACGAGAGATTTACGAAGCTCTGAAATTGTAGACCGAAAGAGAAAATGTGCAAAAGCCCTGTGGTATGGAAAGCCTTTGAAGACCTGCTGAATGTTTGGACAGATACAACAGACTGGATGTAGTTTCCATTTACTGGAGAATCACATAGAGGTAGGAGGAAGGATAGAGGTTTAGAGTTTTTGGCATATCAACAGCAGAGAATTGATGGTCTTCTGGCAATTCTTTTTCTGATCACATTGAAGCTGGGTTGGAGAGTGATGATCTACACTGCAGATGTTCATTGCCTTACGAATAGTTGTTTGTACCATTCTCTTCCTTTTCTAGAGATGACCAATAACATCCTAACATAGTACCCCCAAAGAATCAGTTTATTTGTTGGTCTTTCCTATACAGAGTTCGTTACTGTATGGGAGGGTGCCCAAATAAGATCAAAGACTGTCATCTCTTATGAAAAGGGAAGCAGCAGCTTTCAAGTGGATCATGTCACTAAGGATGAAGGTCAACATTCTTCCTCAGGGATATGTTTCTCTTTTTTTTTTATAGGAAGTAGGTGGAAATCAGTGCCACGATCATTAATAGGAATGTTTGAGCCCAGGTTTAGCTTTTCCTGTGATGGAGATTGTAGAGGTGATTCTCAAATGATTAGTTTCTGAGTTCAGTGACTCTTAATACCCCGAGAGTGTGGAGAAATTTCAATGATGCGGGAGACCAATGCAGATGTGCCATTCTTTATGCAGGACTCTCTGGTTTAACAAAGTCACTAGCATCAAGAAGAGATCCAGAACTGAAATGTTCTGTTTTGGAATTTTTATATCTGTTGATCTGGGAAAGGATGTATAGAAGAAAGTGTGGGAAATGCATAACAGCTGACTTTATGAATGTGTTAACCCTTTAAAAATCTTTTCAGTCAGTCTTTTCAGTTCAATCAAGGATCATTGGTAAATGAATTAGAGTGTTAAAATGTTTTCTTTAGTTTTTTGTATAGCAAGAATAAAGCCAGTAAGGGTATAGCATTGTATAAGAGTGCACTGCAGGAACCTTTGTCCTTGGATTTAACATTAAGGTTTATAATCATGTTTGGGGTAAGCTGTTGAAATTCTTTATTCTTAGAAAATTAATATACAGATCTCCAACTTAGCCCAGGTAGGAGTTTTTGAAGTTTGTCAATCTTTTAAGATGTTAGTTTTCTGAGTTTGCAACATTCCTTATGAAAACTATTTTCTGGCTGAAGAATTTGAGCAACAACTGAAAGTAACAATATCCTAAAATTTGTAAATCAACTTTTATGAGTGACAAATAATCCAAATCCAAAGCATCTTTCTTAAATAAGACAGGTGAGTTTAGGGCATATACCAAACATGATAATTAAGGCTTTCAACAAGCTTCTTTTTTAAATAAAGGCTCTTCTTAGGTTTGATCAACCCTATTTGAGCCCTTATGGGTATAGATTTAAGGCATTAAATCCACTGGGTAATGAAGGATGTGGGTTGGTTGCTGGGTGACATCACTTGTAGCTCTGCTCTTATTATGTCATAGTTCTAGGCTAGTTTCTGGGTCTCTGTGAACAAGTATTAGCAAGCCTTATACATATCATGGTGATCAAAGGGAGTGAAATCTTGGTGGATGCACTTTTCTTAATAAGTAAAATGGTGAAAGGTCACCCAGTGAGCAAGTGCTCCTCTAGATGCTCATAGGTCTTTACTTGAAAACCACATCTCTTTGATTTTTTTTATTTTTCATTTGTTCTTACATTTCCGATTAATTTGGTGGAATTTTGAAATACAAATATGTACAACAGATAGGTGGAAGGTTAAGTATAACTGAATACCGAATGCATGAGCTAAGTTGTGAGGAAAATACTTTTTCTCCCTACAAGTAGTCATAATTAGTGCACAGTACATGTGCTGATGCATCCACAGCTGGCCATTTTTGGTATGATGACATTCTTGAATTGACAAAAACAATATTATCCTTCTCAGTGATGCACGTGTTTGACTAATAACTAAAAGGGGTTGATAGGTAGAATAGGTTGTTTTACACATAATTTGTTGAAATTTATTAAACTGTGATTAGAATTGTGGGAAGGAAATGAGAGATAGAATTTCAATTACAGTGAATAAGTATGTGAGCATGTATAATGGGCCATAGCATTTAGCACTTGATAACGGAATTTTCTTAGATGATTCCAGTTGTGGCTTATTACTACCCCTCCATAAAACTAGAATCTGTGCAGAGTACAAAGTTCACAGTGAGGAACAATCAAAAGTTGTTTCATAGAATAGTCCTTCTTTTAAAACATTCCTTTTTAAAATATTACATGTACTGCAGGTGAAAAGAACAGTGTAGAACAAGTGCTCTTAAATATTTACATTTCAGTTTTTTTGTCACTACGTGTCCATATAAGCATTTTCTGTAATTGGTCAGTGTCTTTAATATTTTTTCTCCTCCATCAGCAAGACCGAACTGTGAATGTGAATGACTATGCCCTACTGTGTCGGGAAGGTCACACTGTCAACATCGATTCTCCTGAAGCTACTAACTGCTTCTGGGCTGCCCGACCCTGGGACACCTATGTCACTCATGGGGGAGCCAGGTTAGAAAGAGTGACTCATTCTCTCTTGCAATGAGTAATATACACTAGTCCTGCCCACTGGTAAAATCTCATCATATTACTCATCAGTAGGGATGTAGGATTACAGTGAAAAAACATATAAAAATGCTTCCTGGCTTATGACTTGGTTATCTCTTGGCTTTACTCTAAATCAGGACTATAAAGATAGCAGAGATAAAGACAGCACAATAAGAAGGCCTCATCTTAAAGTCTGCCAACACCATCAGTATCTATCTATCTATCTATCTGTATCTCTGACACCTGTTCCCTTCTGGAACTCCCTCAAGGGGGTGACCATGGCAATAGTCTCCATAACAAGTGAATTCCAATGCTGCTTCTTAGCCTTTAGGGTCTCATCCTTAAACAGGCCACTGGCAGAGGGCAAGTCTCACTCAGTGTTTGCAGAGACACCTACCAACTGTTCCTGCTGACTACTTCTACCAAATTTTCCTGCCTAAACTTCCTACCCACTACTTCTACCTTATGTTTCTACCTAAATGCTGCTACCTAAATGTTCCTACCTACAACTTCTTTCTATTGCTCCTACCATTTTGCCAAAAGGCAGGGCCAGCACGTAGCACTTACCACAGAAAAATCTATAGTTATGAAGAATGAGCTGTGTGAGTTGTGTTGTCAAGTGTTATGTGTGACAAGGAGAGATTATATGTTTGTGGACAGAATGCCAGCAGTCCATGCAGAAAGATAAGACAGCTTCCCAGGGTCAGAGGAGCGCAACTTGACAACTGCTGAAGTGCTGGCTCACTACACAGCTGTCACTAGCCCTCCTGATACCCAGGCAGGTGGTAATGGTAGTATACCTCCCTGGTCCTTGGCTGCCTACCAAGTGCTGCCTACCAGTATCCAGTAGGAAAAAGAATAGAAGAAAAACTTCGAATTCCAGAAGCACAGCAAATGTGGAGTGTTATAAAACAATGAGATGGAATTCTTACTGGTTACTGTCTATACTATTTTACTTAGCTTTGCTGCACTGTGCGACTGTGTATCGCACACTTTTAAGCTACAATGTACTTTGGCATGGTTTTAGTCAGTGAAGACATCTTACAAATCTGGGGTGAAAGAAAATATGTAAATTTTGTATCTAATCCCTTGGTTAGAACAAAACAATGGGAAGATTTACAGGCTGATCCATTTTAACCACTAAAGGAATGATTTGTGGAGGCTAAAGGAATGACTAGTGGGGAGGAATGAGGAACTGCCATAGGAAAAATGGAAACACTATTTATAATTCTTATTTTTACTGTAGAAATATTAAGGTTCAGAACTGTTAAACTTATAGAACTTGTCAAAAGAAATTGGCTATATTGACCATTCCTCAATGGGTTAGTCACTTCAAAACAGACTATAAAATACAGTAGCTTTATATTCTTCATCCATTGGTTTTATCTATTGAAAATAGTTATGCCAACACATGGATAACCTCGTATGGAAAAGAATTTCATTGAATGGAAGCTAGATCACCCCTATTTTGTTCTCTTAGTCTTGTTCTTGTGAATAGCCTCATATGAAAAAGAACCTCAACTTAGAATGAAAACTGTAGCAGCTTTAGCTGTGTTATAATACATACAGTAGTTATTCAACAAAACTGGTTATAATGACTTATGAATAATCTCATAGGAAAAGACTTTTACAGTAGAGCAGGAACTGGAGCATCCCTGCTATTCTGCTTATAGAAATTGGTCTAGAGAATCTTATTATGTTGACTGTGAATAGAATCACAGGGCAGCTCTATTTATGTTGAAAGAGAGAAGACAAATCCTTTTTCATAACTACAATCTGTTGTGTCCTTTTAGAAAGCAAAGAAGGGTCTCTGCCATGCTAAGTTTAGTGCTTAAGGACCACACCATGGTTCTTTCAGCACTTCAGTTAACCAAATGTTCCTTGAAAGGAAACAAATATTCAATTGGAAATTCAAGAGCATTGATAGATGGGAGCTATCCCAAGCGATAAGTAACATGAGAATGTGTTTCCTGGGGTGGTTTCCAAAACAGAGCCCGTTACCACCCCATCAGTATGTTTGTTAAGGCCACCATTTATATCAAAATATTTCATTTTCAACTGCCAATTCTAATAACCTCAAGTTATAAAAGGGTGAGATATCATCAGTAAATTTTTGTTTAACTAATATATCAAGTCTCTTCTAATGAAATATTTGTAAATGTTAGTTGAACATCTATTTGTTGAGGACACCTTAAACTTTTATTTACCTATAATTACGCCAAAAGTGAAAAATCACCTCTGGCAAGGCTGTATCATTGGGAGTACAGTCTCTTCAAAGAACTTCCCACTCCAAAGGAGTCCACATTTCTGTGCTGCTGGAAGTAGTACAGGCATGTACTGCAGGAACCTTTAGAAAGGTCCTGGGAAACACCAGGACTCTTTCATGGATGTTGGTCCTGAGGTTATTATAAATGAACATACATATATATACATACAATGAAATGTCCTTAGTTTGAAGATGGTTGGGACCAAACAACTACCGAACTAGTAATTTTTCCGATTTATAGATACTAATTGTTACTAAGGATAATTTAGCAAAGCATCAATTAATAAGATGCACTCATCTAATTCCCAGCACTCTTATATGACAGGGACTCCAGTTTGATGTATTGGATGCATTCCTGAAAATCATCAATATAAACAAAATCATTTCAAACAGCCAACTTTTCCAGAGACTTAATTCAATAAAATGAATATTGCTTCCTGAGGAATATTTTTGTATTACGTCAGTACATTAAAGGTTACCATCATAAGGCAAAGTGCTTTTGTGATTTAAATAGGGCATCATCCAGTATCATATTGCTTGATTGTATTACTGTTATCTACTATCATGCCACACAATGCATTAACATTCCACAGCTGCTACACTAGATTCTGGGTGCTTCTTGCTTATTTATGTAGGGCTATAGTACAGTTGTAAAGAAAGAGTCTTTGATACTTAGCTCAAATGAAACAGCTGGTATGGTATTGAGCGTAGGGAATTGAAATGCTGTGTTTGTTTACATCAAATATGGATGCATGGACAAATGAATGCTATGTGAATCCTTCAGCATTTGCATTCCAAGTAAGTTAAAGAGTTTATCAATTTACTGAATGTTTACAATAGGAAGTACTTTTTCATTAGTCTTTTAACTTTACAATCTAAAAAAATGCATGTGGAGAACATTAATATCAGTTAAGGTACAGTATTGTATGGTTATGAATATATGGTAATTCATGACAGAAAAACTGTCAAAAATGTATGTAAGGCTTTACAGGTATAATGAATCTAGAGAAAGTGACTCTGTGTGTATTAACATAATTCCAAGAGTTTTCAAGTTGTGTTTGCAACAACAGAACATTCTTAATGCATTTATTAGCGAAACAATAAGTTAGGAAGAGTACAGAAGCATTCTAATAGATATTGCATAAAACATGTCTGGAGGGAAACAAAAGGAACATTATCTGCCAGGGTTTCACCAAACAATGAATACCACCAGAAAGCCTCACAATAGGTGTCATAATGAAACTATGTTTACACCGTAAGAAACAATGACATATGGAACAAGAGTATTTTTATGTGAGGGATCAGTAAGTTGCATTTGTGCCAATATAAAAAGAACTAATTGTCACCATGCAAGACATGTCAAAAGCCAATGTAGTTTCTATCATAATTTTTGTGATATGCTCTCATCGGAAGTTTATTTCTCCACTGGTAAGTTGAAGACTAGATTACTCGTTTCTTGGTTATTTTATATTTCTTATACGATCTTTTATTTCATGAGAGAGGAATAGTTTTCCACTTGGAAAAACCTTTTTTTGAGAGACCAGAAAGTATGGCATCAGCTTTGCATTGTCAGGCTGGTGATTGTGATACAGTTTCAGAAGAATGCATACAAAAAAAACAAAAATTTGTTGATTCCTTTCTTTCATACTAGATTGCCATTTCTCACATTGGTGAGGTACTGCCAGGAACAGATGAAAATGCCCATCCACTCACATCCATTCTAAAGCTGTCATGTGTAATGCACCAAAACTGCAGCTCCCAATCCACATCCAGACCCCACAGAAGTTTGATATAAACAAAAATTTTATAAGTTGACTGAGGTCTTCTACAGTGTTACAGATGTATTTAACCAAGTTTACTGCAATCCTCTCAAATTTTGAAGGTATTTAGTGGTACAGTATTCAAAGTTTTGGGATACCAGCAATTTTCTAAACCATACAAATTAGACCATACTAGCGCAAATTTTTTTTCATATTTATTTTTTCCAAACTACATATTGCCAGACAAGAGACATTTCACTGTACACATGTGTTACCATACTCCTGCTAGCAAGTGTCTCCTTTGGCAAGACTGTATCAGTATTAGTTGATGAAACAGAACAGTCTGGTCAAAGAACTTGCTGCAAAGGAGCCCTTACTGTCTCTGTTACTGAGTGTTGAGCATCCTTGGATCTGCAGAAGCCCCTATTGCAATAAGAGAGGGTTATATATTAAAGATGATAAAAAAGATATTCACATACTTGCATACATACCCACACATATATATCATCATTTTCATGTTTCTGTGTGGAATGCAGCCTCAGGGCAGCAGAAGCCCAACAAAAGGAGTCCTAGGATTTAATTATACCTTAATATACATGTGTAATAAATTCTTAAGTAAGTTAGCCTGATATGTTATTAATATTCATTAAGCTTTATATTATTGTGTCTGATTTATGTGCATGAATCTAACATTTAACACTTTTCTTTTTGACCTACTTAGTTTTTTTATTACACAAATTACACAGTACTAAGTCCTTGTACTGATCTCATCTCATTTAGTTGTATTTCATGCCTTACAAAGATATAAGCACAGATATGAGAAGTGGGAATATGAGATATGGGAATGATGTGTGATGTGGGAATGATATGAGGTATGAGAATGGAGCTATATTGGAAACAAAAGTGTATAAAACACTTGATTAGTAGTTGTTTTTGCATTAATTGTAATTTAGGGTTTGACATAGTTGACCAATGCATAGCATGATCTTTAGATATAATTAGAAACAAGTATGATGTAGGGTTTTGATATATATCTACAATAATATAATTTTCTTTTTCAGTGATGCAAAAGTTAATGACCTCTTTGAGGCACTATCTCAAGCTAAACGGGAAGGTGAAGCAGCCCTAGAAACAAACAAATGGTATTTCACCACTCTAGGGATTCGTGATTATTTCTTTGATATTTTACCTGTCCTTAGTGGCAACTTACAAACTGGAGGTTACTATGCAAAAAGTAAGGTTTGGAAAATTTTTTTTGTGGACTTTTTTGAATTATGGGTACTTACAGGGTCTTTGTTTGTGTTGGTGGTATTTCCTGTGAACCCAAGGGAGTTGAGTCATATATGACCTAATGCAAAGAAGGGAAGACCCCCTTTATATAGGAAAGGTCTTCCCTCTGAATATGTGGATGGCTGCATGCATAACGTTAGTTCCTTCATCCCTCCTCACAGGCTCAGGTGGGTAATCTCTAGAATGACTGTTACCAAAAATTGTGTGAGTTACTAAGGAGAGATTTGGTTGGTTCATTGCTGTGAAGGGATGGGATAGGATGGGTGTATCACATGCTCAGTATTACTTTCAGGTGCCATCATACAGTTCTTTCAGTAATGTATTAACAGAACTGTAAATGGGCTGAAGCAGTGAACATTAAATGTTAGGAGAACCACAGTAAGGTCTGTGGGGCTTGGCTGTGGATAGGGGGCTCTGGTTTCATTGCAGTATGCATAACAGCTAGGGAATGAATGTGAACAAATGAGGCTGGACTTCATCTGTTCCTAGCGCTACCTCACTTAGGGATACAGCAAACAGGTATGATATAAATATATATATATATATATATATATATATATTTTTTTTTTTTTTTTTTTT
>JAYMFT010412335.1:0-18170 GCA_038088735.1 Panulirus argus | reverse complement strand
CCTTGTATGGAGTACTGCTCCCACATTTGGGGTGGTTCTAGCTCTGTTTCCTTACTTAACAGAGTTGAGTCGAAAGCGGTACGACTTATAAACTTTCCCAGACTAACTTCCAAACTTGACCCCCTTGCCCTGCGCCGCAATGCCCTCCCCACCGTTTTTGACCACTGGCCCGCACCGACACTGGTTCACCTCCCGCCATTGAGGAAGATCTTAAGCAATGTGACCAGAGGTCTGAGTATCCGCGCACCCTGTAGATGCAGACGGTGAGATTTCATCCACCGTGAGCCTCCTGACTTCCACAGGATATGATTCGGTTCCCTGAGGGTGTCCTGCCAAGGCTTACCTCTCCCGGTGGTGAAAACACAGCCAAGTCGTCGAGTGAAATTAGATTACTATTGTATACTCAACTCATGACCACTCAAGCTGAGGCACTCCCTTGCAGGTTGTGGTCCTCCTTGCAGCTTATGGCGTTCCCTGCAGGTTGTGATGTTCCCTGCTGGTTGTTGTGTTCCCTGCAGGTTGTGGTGCTCCCTGCAGGCTGTGGTGCTCCCTAAGGCGGTCCCTGCAAGTCATGGGGTTTCTTGTAGATTGTGGCGTTTTCTTAGGCGTTCCTTGCAGTTTGTGGTGCTTCTTGCAGGTCGGGGTGCTCCCTGCAGACTGTGGTGGTCCGTGCAGGTCGTGGTGGTCACTGCATAGGCTCCCCAAGCCACGGCGGTTTTTGCTATTTTAGATCAGGTCGTCTAAAGTGTTCCCTATTATTTTCACAGGATGTCAGGATGGTCTTTAGGTCCACTGTGGTCTCTGCAGCCCGGGTTAGTCACTGCAGGCCGTCATACTAGGGTATAGCAGGCTGGGGTGCGAATCAATAACTTAAAAGTTACGTTCGACTTACGTTAAACGTTACGTCAGACTTACGTCCCTCCCGTTACGACTAGTGGCTCCGTCTGGCAGCCGTCAGCAACACTTGGCCTGGGTCTCAGGTAGGGAGGTCAAATTGCGCTGTACTCTCCCATGGTCGTTAGGTGAGTCAATGGGGTCGGGCTCATGGTTTATTTTGGGGTAGGTGGTTGCGTCCATCTCTCTCTCTCTCTCTCTGCAAGATACAGCGTAGCAGCGCAATGGGAAGGGGCCATCTGTGGACGACCTTGAAGATCCAAGGCATGGCAAAGTGTGGGTGGTTGATGACAGCCGTAGGTGGATGATGACAACATATAGATGATTGAATGCAACCATAGGTGGACAGTGACAACGTGTGGTTGGTAGATAACAGAAGTAGGTGGTTGGTGACAACCTGTGAGTGGTTGATGAAAGCAGCAGGTGGATGATGATAACATGTGGATGGTTGATGACAACGCGTATGCTGATGATGGCAATATGTGGGTGGATGATGGCATCGTGTTAGTGGATGTTGGTTGTCTGTAGGTAGATGACAGTAAGTGCTGCTGGGGGCATCAAGTCAGTAGATAGTGGCCGATGAGCGTGAGGGGGAGTGGATGGCACGAGGGTTGAGCAAGTGAGGATGAGAGGTGAGTGTGTGCGAGTGCTTGAGGTATGTGATTGAGTGCGAGAGGCGAGTGTGTATGAATGCGAGAGGTGAATGTATAGTGAGTAAGTGAGTGCAAGAAGTGAGTATGTGAGACTGTGAGAGGTGAGTGTACGTGGAGTTCAGGCGGTTATTGTGTGTAAAGGAGTGGGACAGGTGAGTGTGAATGAAGCCGAAAGGTGAGTCAGGTGAGTCTGTGTGAGGTGAGAGCATAAAATATACGGACCCATTACGTATGATATGATATAAAAGCAATACAACATGATTTGTTACAAAAAAACTGGAAGCTGTAACGATAAGATAGAGACACTATGTTGTTGCCTCTATATTGCCCCAAGGATATGGCTTTATTGATTATATCTTCTTACATATTGATGACGAGATTGCTACTGCTGGCGTGGCATGGCGTAGGCCAACGCTGACCTTATTTCATGTTGAGAAGAGAGGGCACGTGAGACTTGGGTTGAGTGAGTAGTAAAGAACTTCAGGGAGAATGAGAAAATATTTTGAAAGGAGGTTAATGAAATGAGAAAAACAAGAGAAGAAATAGGAACATCGGTGTTGGGGGGGGGGGGAATTTGGAAGTGGTAATAGGTACTGATGAGGTAAGGAGGAGATGGAGTGTGTATTTTGATAGGTTGTTAGATGTGCTCGATGATAGGATGGTAGATGTGGAATGTTTTGAAAGTGAAGGTATGGGATCTGAGAGTGTCCTGGAAAGTGGTTTGGTGAAAAGAGGTGAGGTTGTGAAAGCCTTGCGTAAGACAAGGTGCGGCAAAGCAGCTGGAGTGGTTGGGATTGTGATTGAATTTCTTAAGAAAGGGGCTGACTGCGTTGCTGGGTGGTTAGTTAGGATTTCCAGTGCGTGTATAGCTCCTGCTGAGGTTCCTGAGGAATGGCGAGATTTCTATATAGAGCAAACGTATAAAGGCAAGAAAGACAAAGGTGACTGTTCAAAATGTAAAAGTATAAGTTTGTTGAATGTACCTGGGACGTTATATGGTTGGTTGGTGATTGGGAGAAAGATGGCATGCACAGATTACGGATTGTAGAGGAACAACATGCCTTCAGCGGTACTAAAGGTTGTTTGAATAAGGTGTTCACTTTAAAAAAGGGATCAAAATATTCTTAGTGTGGCGTTAATGGATCTGGAGAAAGCATATGATAGGCTTGATAGAGATACTTTATTAAGTGTCGAGATCATATTGTGTGGGAGGAAAGCTTCTAAAAGCAGTGAGTAAATTCTAGCAACATAGTAAGGCGAGTGTGCGAGTAGGAAGATAGGAAGGGTAGTGGTTCCAGGTGAAGATGGGATGGCGGCGAGTTTGTTTGATGTCACCATGGATGTTTAATCTGTTAATGGTGTGGGTGGTGAGGGAGGTGAATGCAAGGGTCATAGAGTGAGGGGCAGGTAAAGAGTTCGTTGGGTTGGGGGTCTTGGGAGGTGAGTCATTTGTTTGCTGATGACATGTCGGTGGTAGCAGAATCGAGTGAGAAACTGCTGAAGCTGGTATCTGAGTCTGGGAGTGTTAAAAAAGAGGAAGTTGAGAGTAAATATGAATAAAAGCAAAGCCATTAGCAGTGAAGAGGAGCAGGCTATTTGGAACGTGAGTTTGAATGGAATGGAACCATTGGAACTGAAGTGAGCCATAGGATGGGTGAAGGGACAAAGGTCCTGGGCGCTTTGAAAAGTATGTGGAAAGAGACGTCGTTGTCTTCAGATGGTATATTATAGTAGTTTTGGCGGTACCGGATGGATGCAAGTCATGGCTCTTCGACAAAAATGTAAAGAAGAGGGTGTATGTTTTGAAAATGAAATGTTTGTGGACAATATGTGGTGTGAGGAGGGTTGATCAAATAAGAAATATATGTATGTGAAATATTTGGGTGAAAGCTGAAGAGTATGTGCTTAAATGGTGGCAGATGTAGGGTATTTTGGTCGGGATGCTATGTTAAGTGAGAGAGTCAGGGAGAGTAGTTTGGTGGAGAGAAGAGGTGGTGGAAGCCTTGCGTAAGATGAAATGTGGCAAGGTGGCTGGAGTGGATGGTATTACAGTTGAATTTATTAAGAAAAGGGGTGACTGTGTTGTTGATTGGTTGGTAAGGATTTTCAGTGTACGTATGGATAAAGGTGAGTGTTCAAGCTATAGAGGTATAAGTTTGTTGAGTATTCCTGGAAAAATGTATGGGAGGGTATTGATTGAGAGGGTGAAGGAGTGTTCAGAGCATCAAACTGGGAGAAGCAGTGTGGATTCAGAACTGGTAAAGAGTGTGTGGATCAGGTATTTGCTTTGAAGAATGTATGTGGAAAATACCAAGAAATACAGATGGATTTGTATGTGGCATTTATGCATCTTGAGAGAACATATGATAGAAGTGATAAAATTTTTTTGTGGGAGGTCTTAAGAATATACGGTGTGGAAGGAAAACTGCTAGAAGCAGTGAGAAGTTTTCATTACGGATGTAAGGCTTGTATACGAGTAGGAAGAGAGGAGAGTGGTTCCAAGTCAAGGTTGGTCTGCGCTAAGGGTGTGAGATATCACCACGGTTGTTCAAATTGTTTATGGATGGGGTGGTTAGAGAGGTAAATGCAAGAGTTTTGGAGAGAGGGACAAGTATGCAGTCTGTTAGGGATGAGAGGGCCTGGGAAGTAAGTCAGTTATTGTTTTCTGATGATATAGCTATGGTAGTGGATTCGAGTGAGTAACTGCGGAAGTTGGTGACCTAGTTTGGAAGATTGTATCAAAGAAGAAAATTGGGATTAAATGTTAATAAAAGCAAGGTCATAAGGGTTTAGCAGGATTGAGGGACGGGGTAGCTGGGATTAAGTTTGAATGGAGAAAAATAGGAGATGAAGTGTTTTAGATACCTGGAAGTGGACTTGGCATTGAATGTAAGCCATGAAGCAGAAGTGAGTCATAGGGTGGGGGTGATGACGAAGGTGCTGGGAGCGATGAAAAATGTGTCGAAAGAGAAAACGTTACCTGGGAGGGCAAAAATGGGTATGTTTGAAGGAATAGCCAAACATATTATATGGATGCAAAGCCTGGGCTATGTGGAGGAGGGTGGATGTGCTGAAAGTGACACGTTTGAGGACAATATGTGACTTGAGGCGTTTGATCGAGTACGTAATGTAAGGGTAAAAGAGATGTGTGGTAATAAAAAGAGTGGTTGAGAGAGCAGAAGAGGGTAAGCTGAAATAGTCTGGACAAATGGAGAGAATGAGTGAGGAAAGGTTGACAAAGAGGATATATGTGTCAGAAGTGGAACAAATTATGGATGAAAGGATAGGGTGAAAAAGATTTTGAGTGCTCGGGGCCTGAACATGGAGAGTATGAAAAGCGTGTACGGGATAGAGTGAATTGGAACGATGTGGTATAGTGGGGTCGACGTGCTGTCAGTGGACTGAACCAGTACATGTGAAGCGTCCGAGGTAAACCATGGAAAGGTCTGTGGGGCTTGGATGTGGATAGGGAGCTGTGGTTTCGGTGCATTACACATGATAGCTAAAGAATGGATGTGAGTGGATGTGACTTTTCTTGTTCTGTTCCTGGCACTACCTCGCTAACGCGGGAAACGGAGATCAGTGAGTGAGTGAGTGAGTGAGTGAGTGTGTGTGTGTGTGTGTGTGTGTGTGTTTGTCAAATAGAGCAACCCCTTAGCTTTATCAGGACTTTTATAACAACAATATGATCCATCATGATCTCTGGGAGCGGAACATTCTTCGTCAGAGTGAACGATCCGTCATTATTTCTGTTGAGAAATTGCAAGAAATTGTTCAGAAAACTAAGATTTATAATTTTTACGACTCTTAAGTGATTCTACTTCAGTGTAGAGTTTAAAATTAGCTAAACATATATGAAATGTTCGTATGGCCAAGGTTACAACTAAGCTGCGTTTATATTTGATCGGGATAAACTAAGTAAATTTCGCACAAAGACCAGTAAATGTTGTTCGCATATATACTGATGTCGTGAAGGAAATCTCAGATTTACTCATTTTCACATCAAGAGGAAGGTATCATTTTCATTTTCCACTTCCAAGGTAAATTCACATTTGTTGGGAGTTCAGGTAATCTAAAGATTATGGAATATCGTCCACAGATTTAAATCTCATAAATGTATCGTCTGTGAAACAACGGTCTGAAACGTGATGGACATTCTTCCCGCCACTAACCACACGGTGACCTAAAGATGTGTTACCTGATGTTGGACCAAGTAGGGATCCCATCACTACACCATCCGTTTGCCTAAAGGTACAGCCGTTGAACAAAGTGAAACGGAATGACATAGATAATAAATTCCTTAAAGTGAGATTTCGTTAACCCATGAACTGTGTTTGTAGCGTTGAACGGGTTGTCAGCACAATGTGCCTACGGCGTCATCGTGTGGGGTATTTGTAAACAAGGATTTTACGTCGAGGCTAAAGTCATAACACAACGGCCTAAATCCAAGGTACAGATTTCTTTTACACACGAGAAAAAGAATCCTTAATTGTTCATCGTTAGTTATTGGTGAAATAATTATAGCATTATGATCCATCTACAAATCTTTAGAAGCAGAATATTCCCTCACCACGTGAATGAGCCAAGTCGTTATTATGGAGATATTTTCGTCTCGTTCGTTGGGAAGAGCGGCTATACATTTCATAAAGAATTGATTGTTTTATTGCGTGTATGTTTTCCCATAGGTTAACATTTGGCTGATTTTTAAGACCAGTCGTTTTTCAAGCTTATTCCTGTGGAGCCGCAATCTTCGCTTGTGTGCCAGTGTAAGAGCAACAGCTGTAATGCTTTGTATATTGGCAAGACGAAGCGGCACCTCAGGACCTCACATTCACTAACACCGTAGTCGGTCAGGACGAACGAACTGCTTAATTACCAAACCGCTCTTCTCAGCAATACAGACCAATGTCGGCAGCGCTGCTGCTGGCCAGTAGCTCTTTAAACAGTGACATGTTAATAATGGAGTCCCTCATGTCCTACAGGAACACACCCAATGTAAGGAACAATGAAGTAACGGCGGTGTCATTGTGCTTTTAGATAAGTTTAATCGCGTTTAGGGTAGAACTGTCTTGTTCTTTTTCTTTGTTAGTTTTAACGTTAGGGAATTTGATTAAGGACAGCAGGAATTTAATCTCGACTAGGAAATATTGCCTCTCAGATTTATATGATTCACGTTTAATGTATTTGAGATAAGATAGAACTGTTAATCGTTACTACCTTTAAATTTTTTCTTTCTCTGTTAGCCATTTTTCACTGGGTTTATACGTTACACACACACACACACACACACACACAGATATATATATATATATATATATATATATATATATATATATATATATATATATATATACGAATCAATAAAAACTTATTTGACGTATCAAAAGGTCCTGCCTGAGGTATGAGTGTATTGATAAACATGAAGGTGTAACTAAGAGTATGAGGTGTGAGTCTGAATGAGAGCGTGAGGTGTGAGTATGAATGGGGGTGTGAGGTGAGGGCCTGAATGAGAGGCGGGACAGTGCTGGGGCGGGCGGGCGGGCCGTGCAACATCCGGCCCAGCAGGTGGCAAGAGGAGCCAGGGAAGCTACTGGTAATTACACAGTCATAAATCCTAGTCACAAATACGTGCCGGGGTGACGTAAAACCCGTGACACTTCCGTGACGCGGTAGCGTGACGTGTGGCGCACAGCCACGCCCAGTGGCTGTGACAACGATGCCCTAGTGACCGTTGCAATAGTGCCTGTTGACTATTACAACAGTGCCTGGTGACTGTTACAACGGTGCCCTAGTGACCGTTGCAATAGTGCCAGTTGGCTGCTACAACAGTGCTGACTGTCATAGAGGTTGAAGCTCTACGTGTTGACTGGTACCCCTGGTAAACAACCAGTTTTACTGTTAGGCCCGTCTCTGCAGATAACCCCAACAGAAGGCGCATGTGGTCCCGGACGTAAGCAGTGAGCACACAACCGCTTTCGACGAGAGTCGTAGGTCCAAATGGGTGGGTGGAATGTGAGAGAAATGAACAATGAACGTCAGAAAGTGAAATTAATAGACTTATATAAAAGGGGAACAGCAGACATGCTACGTTTGTGTGGGACGGGGTTCAGAGGCAACGAGACCTTTCAACGGAACGAAGTGATGAGATCGTTCAAGTGTTGAGAGGTTTAGACTGTCTTTATTGGCTGCATAAGGCCGGTACAATAAGAGAAACAGAAGGTTAAGGATGCCCCCTGGAGAAAACTTGAAACAGCAAATAAGAAACTGGATCTTGTGGAGGAACTATGTGTGAAGCGTTACTTGAAAAGACGAGCTGGGGGACAAAATGGAAGAGGGAATCATAGGTGGGTAATGGAGTCTCGGGTGTAAATTTAAAGGAAAGAATATGTTGGGTGCATTTTGAGAATGCCTTTCTTGAGGCCGTCATGGAGATGCGTGGCACAATCTTTATGGGCCTTTGAGAGAGAGAGTTAAAGCATGGCGGACTGAAGACCTAAGAAAGCTGGTGGAGGAGAAAAAGAAGAATTTGGAAGGTGAGGATGAGCACGTTGGAAAATAAGGTGATTACAGTTAATTCTCTTGATTTCGACTAACTAATTTCACTCAGCTTACCTAATCTGAACTAATATATATAATCTGAGCTATATCACCTGCTCTGAGCTAATCTACATGAGCTCAACTAACCAGTCCAGTCACAAATAAACTGGTTTAACGTGAAATTTAATGGATCTAAATTAAGTAACGAATCTGAGTTTACCAAATCATAGCGGGCTAGTCATCCTAATCTGAGGTTGGGAGATTAATCCATGCTACCCAACCTAATGCGACTTGGACAACCTAATCTCATCTGTGGTATAGCGGTTAGTGTTGCTGACCATGATGCATTCACGGGCTGCCCGGGATCCTGTCCCCATAAGTTCTAGTCCTGGTCGTGGCAACCGGTCCACAGTCAACGCAGCTGTTCCTCTTCCTCTAAGGGCTGGTCGATAGAATTGGTACATGATTAAGCTAGGGTATATGAGCAGCCAATCTAATCTAATCAGTTAAACTTTAAACTAGCTGAACTAACTTCTGATAACCTAATTTAAGCTTATCATTCTAAGCTGAGCCACCTCAGCTCCCTTGAGCTAGCCGGTCTAATCTCGACGAACCAGTATGACCTAAGCTGACCTTCTGAATCTGGTAACATGACTTACATGAACTGATCTTATATGGGGTAACTAGTTCAACCTAAGTGACCCAAATCACAGAGTAATCAGTATGATTTGACCAGACGAATAACTTGAATCACCAACTTGACAATGAATGAACGTAATCTGGGCTAAAGCATTTAAAGTAATTGCTATAAATTAATGAACGTCATCTGCAGTATCCAGTGGAATGCTAACCAATGTAATCGAGCAATCCTTGGCTACCGCTGGTTAGTCAATAATATCCAGTAATCATTAACACATTGATTAGGAATCAATTATATGAACCTCCGTGTTGTAGCGGTTATCGTTATTGGCTGTGACGCGTTCACGGGCCGCCCGGGATCGAGCCCGCGTTGAAATTTGAATCCTGCTCCAGGCAGTCGGTCCACAGTCCACCCAGCTGTTCATCCTCCTATGTGAGTTTGGTCGATGAAATGGTTACCTGGCTTAAGCTGGATGACTTTGATTGAGGCACTCAGTCACCCGTGCCGTCTCAGCTGCCATATAAAACAAGAAAGTCGATTCACAGACGTCTTGACACTGAAGCAGGAGCTGAGGAGGACGTGGGTAACGCAGGTGCTCCGGTCAGGGAGGTGGGGGAAGACGTGGCCATCTCCCACGTCCCTGTGGGGTGGAGGGGAACCCGCCAGTCATGTATGAACCCATCCCACCAGTTCTTCCCGAGCGGAGCAGAGAGAACATCGTTGTCCTTTCCCGATGACAGTCGTGGTATTAGGGAGGTGTACGTTACTCTTCTGTCTTGTGAATATGTCAGTTAGAGCGCGCTTCGATTCCATTTAACCGGGTCTGATTACGGCGGGAAAATACACCCAGATACTAGGTCAACTGTAGCAGACATGACAACTAACGACATCAGGACGATGATCGGATGGAAATAAACAAGACTTCCTCTGCAGAAGTTGGCCAGAGGTGTGGCGACCAGAGGTGGGCCAGCCACACGTGTGGTGAAGAGCATTCTTTTCTGACCTTCAGTGAGCGAGGCCACCCTTCACACTTCCTTCGTACTCCCTGTTCTCTGTGTTTGCTGTGACCACACATGTGTTCATCGCTCACTTCTCTTCAGTGAGGTCCATACAATGCTATCGCCACTCTCGCAGAGACATACTATAACACACACCAATTCGGCAGTACGTGGAGTGCATAACTCATGATCTCTGGAGTAAAATACAGAGGAAATAACTCTGAAAGACAATGCGAAAAATTACGTTAGCACTATCACAGAGTCCTGCCATTGCCTTATACCCGAGATTAATTAGAGAGATCAGTTTAGCACCGGAACTTTCCTACCTTCCATGGCAACACTAACTTCTGTATGGAGCTTCGTAATTGCGTCCTCTGCGAAATACACCTTGTGGAGTCACACTGCCCATCTAGACAAAAGACATGAAGCTAAACATCAGACAGTTTTCATGGAAACGGAAATATTTGATCAGGTTAATCAGACTCACTCTATCCCCTTCGTTGGTCGAAGCAACTCAACTCTTTTCGTCAACATTTGTCACAGATGTACCATCACCTTAACACCAACTGCCTCCTAGCATTCCTTCCAGCATTCCTCAGCCCCTAACCAGCTTAATCCATGGAATTCCTGTGTGTTTGATTAATCATACACAAACGCACTGAGCTCAGAAGGCCGTCTGCAGTACGGTGACATGAGGTCTTCTACCATCCACTACATCGACAGTAGAGACACACAGGACATCTGTGGCTCTTACTATCGCTGACTTCAACAAAGCTCTCGATGTAGACAGCCGCAGAGTAACAATCAACAATGCCAGCCAAGTTGTACTGGAGAGAGGTCCTTTATACGTCAGTCTGTAAGCTTCCGACGGGCCATGGCCACCTTCCAGTCCTTCACCTTCGACATCTCATGGGAATTACAGATAGTTACTCATGCGCTTCCTTATTTTTGTAGATGATGACCTGTTGTACGCTTTTGCCTCATGCACGCACCAGCGTCGACAAGAACTTCTTCCGATTACACCGCCCTCCAGAACACTCTAAAGCCTCAAGAACTGGGTCACCGTTAAACTGAGACTAGTCACGCACGTACAGCCTACCTTCCAACCCCATGTCTCTACGCCCTATTCCCTCACTAGGCCCTGGATCCCTTTAAGGCTCTACAGCCCACAAAGCTTCCCATAAAGCTTTACGGTTCTACTTTGGACGGCAAGATAAGCGGGATGGAACACGTCAGATCCGTCAAATCCATTAGATATGGTCTCTGCATTCTTCGTACACTCAGACACTGGGACTCCCTTGGCCCGAACTTCCTAAACTCACATATTCCTCCGCCTGGTCTCCCTCCCCACCCACAGCTCAACATAGGCGACTAGAAAATGTACAGAGAAAGACACACAAGCTCATTAATGGGCGCTCAAAACACTGGTCCTCACAGCTCCCTCCAGCAATCACTTAGACTTCAAACGACACTTCGGAAAAGAGGTATTGCACAAACCGGGCCACCTGTACCACCTGGCACCTGGAGATCCCTTGTCCCCGAGTAACAGTTCGGTACTACAAACGTTTTGAGCTTATCCGATTTCGTAAAGACAGACCTCTTTTCCTTGATATGAACCCAGTGTTTTTATCATATGTATTTTGTATGTATAATAACGGCCTTTTGGCGCGTTTATTTTATTCAATACAACGACAATTATTAATACCATTACCCTTACAAGCACACACACACACACGCAAACATGACTGCGATTTATGCTTTTCAACCTGTGCAAACTTATCCCTGGGGATATGGGCTTTGTTGTCTACCATATAGCGCTGTACAAGGCTGTTATGTACCTCAATGCTGCTCACTACGCAGCACTACACTGCTGCTCACTGCACAGCACTACACTGCTGCTCACTTCACAGCACTACAGTACTGCTCACTACACAGCACTACACTACTGCCCATTACACAGCACTACACTGCTACTCACTGCACAGCATTACACTGCTGCTCACTGCACAGCGCTACACTACTGCTCACTACACAGCACTACACTACTGCTCACTACACAGCACTACACTGCTGCTCACTGCACAGCACTACACTACTGCTCACTACACAGCACTACACTACTGCCCATTACACAGCACTACACTACTGCTCACTGCACAGCACTACACTGCTGCTCACTGCACAGCACTACGCTACTACTCAGTCCACAGCACAGTACCTGGTTCCACAGCATGGCCCGCAGTACACACCGCGGAGGCAGATGCTACAGTGTCAGACTACGGGTCACGCTGCCCTGAGCACTCCTGTTGCCGGTGTGGCTACCACCAGGTGACCCGTCCCCTGTGTGTTGCTGCCACCAGGTGACCTGTCTCCTGGGTGTGGCTATCACCAGGTGACCCGTCCCCTGTGTATGTCTACCACCAGGTGACCTGTCCCCTGTGTGTGGCTACCACCAGGTGACCCGTCCCCTGTGTGTGGCTACCACCAGGTGACCTGTCCCCTGTGTGTGGCTGCCACCAGGTGACCCGTCCCCTGTGTGTGGCTACCACCAGGTGACCTGTCCCCTGTGTGTGGCTACCACCAGGTGACCCGTCCCCTGAGTGTGGCTGCCACCAGGTGGTGACCCGTCCCCTGTGTGTGGCCGCCTCCATGTGACGCGTCCCCTGTGTGTGGCTACCACCAGGTAACCCGTCCCCTGTGTGTGTAATTATCTATATGTACTTTACGTGGAGAGAGTTTTGCTCTCGAGGGTCCTATCTTTCTCAAGAGGAAGTAGTGATGGGAGTATGAGGGACGTCCTGAGGTGGTGATGGGAGGGTGAGTGATGTCTGGAAGTGGTGATGGGAGGGTAAGGGACGTCTGGAGGTGGTGATGGGAGAGTGAGGGACGTCTGGAGGTGGTGATGGGAGAGTGAGGGAATTCTCTAGGTGTTGATGGGTGGGTAAGGGACGTCTGGAAGTGGTGATGGGAGGGTGAGGAACGTCTGTGGGTGGTAGGTGGGTGGTGAAGTTGCGGAGATAGGTGTGGGTGGTCGGTTGGGTGGCATGGTGGGGTAGGGCGAGTCAAGCGGGTGGCATGGTGGGTGTGGGAGGTCGGATGGGTGACATGGTGGGTGAGGGCGGGTCAAGTGAGTGGCGTGATGGGTGTGGGAGGTCGCGTGGGTGGCATGGTGGGTGAGGGCGGGTCGGCTGGCGCCGGACAATAGGAGGGTCGGCCGCGGGTGTAGCTCACCTGCCTCACAAATCACAGACCTCCGCTTGAATAATGGATCTGCACACGCCCCCGCCCCCCTGCACGTGCACGCGCTCTCACGCACACGCCACGCACACGCCGATGCCACCCTGCACGTGCTGGTGTCTTACTGACACGTGCGCACACCTGCTGGTGGCCAGCGCACACGTGTGCGTCGGTATGCTGGGGACAGTGGCGTCCGGAGGTCCATGCACGGGTGGAGCCAGTGCACGTACGGGCACGCAGTCATGGTCCGTCTGCACGTAGACCCTCATGGCCATTGTACATGTATGGGCACTGTTTCACTGCCCGTTCAATCAGGATGTCATGGCCACATGCGGACAGGCTCTGATGGTCCGTGTGCACGTGCGGGCTGGATCCCATGGCCCGTGTGCACGTGCGGGCAGGCTATCATGAAATTAGTTTATGATTTTGTCCTGACCACATATATGGATGAACGCTCACACGCGCGTGCACACAAACAAATAGACAAACAATAACACACATACATGACTACAAAACACATATCTAAACATACATGCAGACGTTAACATATACAAACACGTAAACACAGACAGAATACACGTACACAAATACACTGAAACACACAAACAAACACATGCAGGAATCCAAAATGCACAGACAAATGCACACAGGAGCACAGGCAAGCACGCGCACACACACGCTCCTGATCTCGTGAACATCTGCACAACATTTGCTCCTCCCAGATTTATCTGCGCCCCCCGCCTGGTCCTCCTCCCTCTCCAGCACGGACTACTAAAACAGATACAGAGAATGGCATCCAGGATCTTTCCCGGTCCTTCTTGTGCTACTTATGTTTAGAGGCGCTCGACGCCCTGGTCCTTCCGCCAGTCAACCATCACCTGGGCCTCATCCGACTGTGTATAAAGTAGCCATTGTACCAGTCTCGCCATCGTCACCTCCTTGCCACCAGAGATCCCCATTCCCTTTGTTGCAGTTCGCCATCACGAGCGCATCGAGCCCATCCGAGAGCTGGTACAGAATGCTACAAGAACAGCCTCATCCCGGCCATTGTGAACATAATCTGTAGAACTACAGTGTTTGTGTAAAGCTTGTCTCTTTATCTTCTTCCCCCACTCTGTATATTGTATTTCCTTCATAAATTTCCAGGCTTTGGATGCAATTTGTTCAATAAACCGTTACTTATTATTACACGCGCACACGCACACTCAGTGCTTTGGCTTTGGGGAGAGGGGGACGGAGTGTGAATACACAGAAAGACATGTTATATACGTATATAACAGTTTAAGCGACGAAGATCTATAATTCTACAACTCTTTCCCTGTAACTCAAAAAACAGTTCATAAATAATGATCACACACACACCTGCATATGCCAGTGTCATGAGGGAGGTAAAATGCGAGGAGCAGTTTACAAAGTTAGTCTGATACATGGTGGGTGAAGTCCAGCTCTAGTAAATGTGAAGTAATGAGGTTGGGTCACAGCGAAATAAGGCTTCAATATGTATATCATCCAGCAAGAAATGAAGGTTCAGGATTCTATGTGTGAGAGGGACTTGGGAGTTGATCGACATCTTACTTATTCTGTCGCCAAAATCCCACATCAGGAATAGTGAAGAAGACAAAGTGTCTGCTGGCAAATATTAGAATAACATACAACTACATGGATAAGGAAACATTCAGCAAGACGTTCATATCCTTCCTAAGGCCAAAGCAAGAATAAGCCTCTCTAGTTGGGTCACGGCACAGAAAGAATCACAAAGAGCTAATGAAGAAGGTGCAGAGGAGGGCAACAAAGACGGCACCAGAATTAAGAGTGGTGGGTTACGGGGAAGGGCTAAAGGCTTTAGATTTGTCCACCATGGGAGAGAGAAAAGCGAGGGGTGACCTGATCAAAACCCTTAAGTTCTTTAACCAGAGTGATGCAGTCTGCAGTGAACTGTTCTTGGAGAACAAAGATCGGAAACAGAGCAACCAGGAGCCATAAGGAACTTGAAAATGCGATATAAAGAAGTACCTTTATAGTATAAGGATAGTGCATATATAGTATAAGGGTAGCGTATATACTCATATAGTTTAAGGATAGTGTATACATAATATAACGACAATATATATATATATATATATATATATATATATATATATATATATATATATATATATATTATAATGGAAATAGATGAATGGAGTTATGAGACAGTCAACAATAACGGGCGTGCGGAAATATTAAATGTTGTGGAATAATAGACAAAGTTCAAAAGATGGACCCACGCGCGTAGAATTCCCTCCCCGTATAGCACAGATAGGTAATTACGCACACATACACACACACACACACACACAAAGTACATATCCACACCCACGCAAACACCCGGACATGTGAAAACGTACACAAGTGTAAGCACACACACACAGGATTACACACACACACACACACACACAGCCAGGTACCTCCTATTGTCAGCTGGTCATTACAGCACAACCGACAATCACGTCACGCCCGGTACACGCCCGGCCGGCCCCCCCGACTCCCTACAGTGGCTAGCCCCACACCCGCCGGCACTTCCGCACTCCGCTAGTGTCGTTCATTGAGACTCTCTCTCTCTCTCTCTCTCTCTCTCTCTCTCTTATGTAACCAAATGGCACGTCAGAAAATATGTCGTAATCTTGGCCATCTTGGATGAATAGAAAACTGACAGACTGTAAATCAAAACTATGTAGAAATTATTTAACTGGGCCCCTCAGGGATTTGTAAGCCTGACGCTTTAAAGGTGGGAAAGATGGAGGAAGATGGGAAAGTAAAGGAAGGAAGAGGGTTCTCCAGTTTTCCAGTTCGTGAAAAGGAAATTTCATAACGGTTAATCCCCGTGTGGTTGGTTTCCACACGGCAACTATGGGAAGTGCAGCGGATCCAGGCCTTAGTGTATGGGACACATGCAAACAGTTCACGAATGCAACGGCCGAGATGATAACTGTAGAATAGGGAGAGAGCAGCAGCACCAAGGTGGAAAGATAGGGACTGTTGAGAGGTGATAGCAAGAGAGTTGATGAGGCGGGCGGCTCTTGGTTCCACTCTGGCCAAGAGAGAGATGGAGGAACAGCCACATCTGGTATGTAAACAGTGCAACATGCAGGATCAAACAAGTCATTTGCAGGTCTGGAAAATAATCTTGGCAGCTGTATAATACCGCAGGCTTTTGGAAGAAAGTTTACCATCTTCATTATATGAGTTTTCCATGATAGAGCGGAGGCTACGGTTGTGCCCAAGTGTGTTTATTGCAAAGTTCAGTTGCAAAATGTTGCATATTCGGTGGGGGGAAAAAAGAGTGAAGAATCTAAAAAGAAACTTGACTTACAATAACGCTTTTGCACTCCTGAATTTAATCAAGTTACTGCTTCTCTCTCCTGAGGTACTGCACTGATCCAAATTAAGAAAAAGGCAATATGTTCAGTGCGAGAGAGAAAAAAAACGATAACTGGTGTGGGGAGTGGAGGGAAAATGAGCTGAAGTACGCATCTAGGGTGGAATGATCGGCGTAGGCGTGACTCGTGTGTGAGAAAGACAGTGTATTTGGAGAGGAAAAAGAAGGTTGGCGATAGACTGAAACCCTCAGGAACACCACCGCTTGGCAGGATGAGAAGTCGCCTCATCGACGACTGACGCGCTGGAGCGACTAGACAGAAGACTATACACTGGGACACAGAAGCAGCAGATGCTACAATAAGGAAGCTTGGACAGCAGAGGCTTATCCAACAATACCTAGGGGTGGATGAACAGCTGGGTTGACTGTGGACCAACAGCCGTAACCAGGATTCGAACTATGCGCTCGATCCTGGGCGGCCCGTGAATGCGTCACGGTCAGGAATGCTAACCGCTTGCTTACGCTAATCTAAATATCCTTAGGCCATAGAATCTTGACACATTCTCATCAGCTCTCACCGGCTTACTCACAAGACCCTCACACTGACACTCTCTCTTGCGCCAGCTCTCACACTGCCTCTCCCTGCCCCTCTCCCGGGCCGAACAATATGAGTAACGTGCGGGTGTGATCGTCGCGTGCCGCCTCCCCCCTGGGGGAGTTGCCAGCAGCGGGTGGTGGGGAGGGAGGGAGGGTTGTCAGGTGAGAGAAGGCGGTAGGGAGGCCAGGTGAGTGGGAGGGGAAAAGAGACTGGACCTGATTCTAATTGTGTGTTAATTATGTTGAGATTATTATGAGCGTTGCCATGAGCACGTGTGTGTGCGTGTGTGTGTGTGTGTACTGGGGCGTGACGGGGGCAGGGGACGGCGAGGGTCGGCCAGGAGGGGAGGGACCTGGTGTAGGTCGGGAGGTGAGGCTGGACGGTGGGGTGAGGTGAGGTCCGCTGGTGTGGCAGGACAGTGAGGTGAGGTGGGGTCCCGTGCTGGTGGCAGCCGCAAGAACATCGGACGCTGCTGCTGAGGTCACATATTGGCTGGACCACAAGTGTGGCCGCCTCCTTGTGACATGATGAGGGCCGAGGGGTCCCAGGCTAGACTGGTTCCACTGGGACGATGTTGTGAATGAATACATGGCGTCGAAGATGATTATTTTCAGGCAGGCATATATTTTTGTCGCAGTCCTTTCGGGTACTTGTGTTTCAAACTCTATTCATTGATATAATATATATATATATATATATATATATATATATATATATATATATATATATATATATATAGATATATATATATATATATATATATATATAGTGCATATGAACACGCACTTCAATAAAACATGCAACCCTCCAACAGCCAGACTCGAATCCGGGACCTTATGCGTCGTAGGCGGGAGCGCAACTGGTAGGCTATTTTCGCCCCTAATAAGGACATGACAATTCGAATACTTAGTAATCGATACCCTTCGTCTCATTTCCCTATTAGGAGCGATCTTGGCCACCGGTAGCGCTCCCGCCTACCACGCATAAGGTCCCGGGTTCGAGTCTGGCTATTGGAGAGTTGTGTGTTCTATGGAATGCGCGTTCAAATGCACTATATTCGTGTTCATATACCTCCGCGTTTGTACAGTTAGGTTCTGTAAAATGCTGTCTGCTGGTTGTATGAGCCTGATGGGATATGACCGGTCTAGACCCTGTTGCTCACCGCTGTGAGACGAAGGGTATTCGATTACGTAAGTATTCGAATAGTCATCTCATTATGGGGAGGGGGGGGGTTCATAACCTAGCGGTAGCGCTT
>JAYMFT010412324.1:0-18170 GCA_038088735.1 Panulirus argus | reverse complement strand
TATATATATATTTCTCTTACTACTACACCTTTCTCTTACACTATCACTTGTTATCTCTTATAAATATATCTCTCTTACAACTACACCTTTCCCTTATACTATTATTTATTCAATCAACTCTCACCACATATTGTCCTCAAACATTTCATTCACAACTACACCAACAAACATGACCTCTTTGCCCTGACAGACAGTGACCTATCTTTCCACACACCCCTCAGTGCCCCCTCCTCTACCCCATTTTCATTTCAGCTCTCATGGTTCCATTTGCTGCTCCAAGGTTATCTAAAATGCCTTACCTTCTTCAGGCTCTCTCCATTCAAATTTACACTCCCACTAACCTATCTTGCTCCACTGCTAAACCTAATAATCTTGCATCAAAAAATTTATTCTTAATGTCTTTTCACAATTATTCTTAAACTCAGACACCAACCTCTGCAGTGTATAACTTAAATCTACCACCTATGCAGTGTCATCAGCAAACAACAACTGACTGAACCCCCTAGGCCCCCAACTCTTGACAGACTGCAGATCTGCCCCTCTCCCAAAGACCCTTGCATTTACCTCCCTCACCACCTCATCCACAGACAAATTAAACAGCCATGGTGACTGCACACACTCCTGCAAAGACCCATCTTCACATGGAACCACTCATCCTTCTCTCTCCCTACTTCCATATTTACCTTATTCTTATGGTGAAAACTTTTCACAGCTTCTAGTAACTTTCCTCCAGTAACATGTATTTGTAACACCTTCCACAGGGCATCTCTATTAACCCTATAATACACTTTCTCCAGATTCATATCTGCCACATACAAATCCATCTGTTTCTCCAAGTATTTCTCACACAGATTCTACAGAACACACACCTGAATCAAACATCTTCTACCACTCTTAAAGCTATGCTCTTCCTCCCCAGTCTGATGCTTTGTGCATGTCACTACCCTCACAATCACCACTCTCCCATACAACTTATCAAGTACACTCAACAAACTTGTATGTACCTCTGTAATTCAAAATTCTCTTCTCCACCCCTTGCCTTTACACAATGGCATTATACAGGCAGTCTGCCAATCCTCAGGCACCTTAACATGAACCATACATATGTTAATTACAGTCACCTCCTTTCATGAGAAAGTCAAATGCAATTCCAGCTACTCCAGCTGCCTTGCGACACTTCATCTTATGCACTATATTCATCACCTCTTTCCTTTTCATGAAACCACTTCCCATTCATCTCTCACCTCACATACCTCTCTGACTTAAATATCCAACATCTAACACCCTATCATCTAACACAATCAACAGTCCCTCAGAATACTCAATCCATCTCCTCTTTACCTTTTCCTTACCCATTAACATTTTCCCATCAACCCCCTTCATCAATGCTCTCATTTGTTCTCTTGTTTTGTCACTACAAGTATTAATTTTTTTCCTTTGTTCATTGTTATAAATTTTCTTATACAGTCATCAAGAGGCATCAGTGGCATTTTCTAACATCACCACTGCTGGAGTGATTTTTGTAATATTAGGGTTTTCATTCAGTTTTTCTACAATGATGCCAAGGCAACGCTGCCCATTCTTGCTATCAACAATCAAGTTTCTCAATGATGTAAATGCAGTGGAAAAGATGAGTTAAGATACACATATGGAAAGAAATGCAAGCCTGTTCCATACACTTGATTCAAGAATGAACTGATATTTGGATAAGAGACATAAAGTACTTGGGAAAGTAACACCAATGAAAGGTAAGGGGCTAATAATGTAAACCATAAAACACCAACATATATCAAAGAGACAGTGAAGTATAAATTATCAGTTGTTATCTCTACACAAACATGAGATTTGAAGGATTGTGAATTCCAAGTTAAAAACTTGCTTATATCAACTAGCTGCTAAAATCTTTAAACAATGCCATAGAAATCTTGGTTTTAAAACTCAAAAACTAAGGTACTGCTCTCAAGTACAAACCATCAAATATAAAAGTACAGCAAATGACAGAACAAATGATCACATAGAAACCTGCAACGAAAACAATGAAGTCTTGCCTCAAAAAGAATCTGAAGATCTTAAACAAGACACAAGGTGGAGATGCATATAATATAATATCACAGTGGTGAACCTCCATGATAACACTAAAAATGGCTAAATGGTTAATGAAAAACTCTACATTGTAAAACATTCCTTATACCTGATTAGGTACAAGAACTGACAACTATAAAAGTGAAAACATCCTAGATTAGATTCTTAGACAATGAAAACAATAAACTCTTGCTTAGTCTTGGAATGCAGATGGGAAAGATAAGTTTGAGATATACCTATGAAAATACAGGTAGGCCTGGTCCCTAGACTAGATTCATGAATAATTTCATATTTGAATAAAAAATGAACGATTCTGCAAACTAATACCCATGAAAGGTAAAGGGGGCCAATAATATAGGGGAAAAGAAAAAAGAAAAAAAAAAAAAATTCCAAGGCCACAATGACGTTCAGCTTAATGCTAGCACAAAACAATTATGAATCACTTCACATAGATTAAAAAAATACTTTGATTCATGTAGATTAAAAAATACGTTTTTTGCAAAAAATATCCGAACTGCATCTAACCAATGTGGTCATTCTTGCTATCTATATAGGCCTGAGGGCCACTGCCATGCAGCTTGTCTCAAACCAAGTAATGGAGTGGAAAGAAGCCCCAAAATCTAGGAAAATACAAAATAGATCAGTCAGATGACTTGTCAAACCATAATTCCTTTCCTATATAATGCATTTTTTTCCACTATCCTCTCTAACATTGGTCATTCTTCTACCCTTACACCCCAAAGCAGATACATAAAATGAAACTACTGGCTATTAAAGTTTTTTCCATTATAATGTACCTTTGTCCTTTTTTCTTTGCCAATTGTCTCCAGCTACGAACGAACTCTGACAAATGACTGTCATATTTTTCTTATCTAAGCATGTATGAATATATGTACATACCATGGATGTAAGAATTTTTAATCTAAAAACATATATTCTTCATTAACATTTCTTAAGCAAGTGATATTAATTTTTTCATGTGCTATTAGCTACTTTCAGCTACTCTTGTGTCTGATGATACTTCTTTGCAAGACAATTGAGATTCTAGTCCAGGGCAAGGGATATTAATGACCTGCCACAAATATATATCACTGTAGAAGCCCTTCCATCAGGAAACCTGGGCTTTGAAACACAGTTAATGCTGAGGTTGTTACGACTGTAAATTATTTTATATCTATGCCTGTCAAAGATGTTCTTTGTCTAATTTTTCACTCAATATGTTATTTTCTTTATCCTCTCACAAAATCTTGTTACTTTATTGCCTCAATTTTTTATAACATGTCTCCTTTCTTATAACTATAGAAATTATTTCTATCTATCTTCTTTTATCTTTAGCTACATTCCCATTTACATGAGGTGGATACACTCCATTCACTTATGTGACATAACTTATGATCTTAAATGTCCAACAGGTTATTAAGATGCGCTTGTCTTGGGTGGCGGAGATGCTAGTAAACCCTGAATATCCCTTAAAAGTTATCTATTTGGTTCGTGATCCACGAGGATCCTTCACTTCCCTCAGAAGAGCTAACATGCTCCAAAAAGACTTCAAGATCTGGTGTCCACGTATCCTGGAAGTAAGTACAAGGTGAAGCAGTGGTGTGGAGGCATGTATAAAGTTAATCAATGACAGCTCTTAAACAGAAGAGTGCTATTTCAGAAATAGGTTGTGGGAAAAATGAGCATGGTTTGAAGAGGAAAAGTATGAAAAGAAACCCAGCTTTTGTGATGACACTGATGAATGGATATCTTAGGAGTCCTGAAGAAAAGAAAAAAATATGCAAATGAATAGAAGGATAGTATACGAGGCTCTTGGAAGGATGAATAAAAACCAGATGATGACAAGCTACAGGTGCAGAGGGGAGGTCTGTGTGACAAGCATGATGGCATTAAAAGTTGGTAGAGAAGAAAGTCTGAAAGGATGTCCCCAGTCTTAGTGATGATACAAATGAACTGAGGGCAAAAAGAATCATGAAAAAAAATAAAAAAATATGCATATGAATAAAAGGATAGAATATGAAGATTCTGAGCAAAAAGCAAACAGAAATCTTGGGGAGAATAACATATTACAGGTGCAGAGGGGTGGTCTGTATGAAGAGCTGGATTTACTAGACAACTCTGGCCAACTGCTTGTGACACAACATGAAGTTTGAACAAACTTTAAAGAACTGAATTGATGGTAATGATAAAAGTCATGGGTCTTAGAACAACTATAGAAGTAGAGAAAAGGCAGACATTATAAAGAAGTCAACAAGGAGAGTAATTTGCCTGAAAAGTGGAAAAAGCTTAAAGCACAGACAGAGTATTGAGTGAGATGGTTAAGAATGGATTATATGTGTGCATGACAACAAGAAAAGAGACTTAATGATTGATTATTGAATAAATGCAGCAACTGATCTGCATTATAAAAGTACAGGATTACAGAGGAATAAGTCTCCTTAGCATAGCTGGAAGAGCATATGTTATGATTGTGACTGATTGTGTTAAACAGAAAACTTAATCCTTTCAGGTGAAGATTGACTTCAGAAAGGTAAAGGGTGTGTTGATCAAATTTTGCATTAAAGGAAAGTGATAAAATTTCAAAAAGATGAAAATCTCTGCATTATCTATGAATTTAGAAAAGACGTAAAAAAAGTCATCATAATAGCACAGTGGGAAGCTAACTGTACATGAGAGAGAAGACAACTTCTGGATGCTGTTTAGAGCATTTATAGTGGAATTAGCTCTTATGGAAAAGTAAATCTATCTATTCATCTATATCTCTGATGCCCATTCCCTCTGAGACCTCCCATCAAAGGAGTGGCCACAGCAAAAGTCTCCAATTATCCCTGTGCTTACATGCCTCCCTCACATTTTTCCCCATTTCTATCCCTTCGGTACTCTTCCACTCTATTTCTCCACATCACAGGTGGTCTTCCTCTCACACCAACTCCTTTAATTGTACTACCACACACTCTCTTTGTAAACACTGTCTTGCATTCTTTCCACATGCCAAAACCACTTCAAAGTATTGTTTCACCCACTCTATCATACCACAATTCATTCCCTGCCATACTAAATCTTTCATACACCCCTCATTACTTCCTTCATTCAATCTAGTTATGTCATATGCTACTCTCAAATAACTTATTTCCACAGCCTGGATTCTTGACCTTTGAAACTTATCTCCTGTCCATGTTCTGGCTGCATATGTCAGGATCTGAAGGACTATGCTGTCCTTTAATCCTTTTTTCACCTCCACACTTACACCACTACCCTTTAATATTGTTAAGCTCTTTTGATATCACCAGACTTACCCAAGATGGTTTCTTAATACTTAAATTCTGTCACCTCTAGAGGGCACAGCAAAATCTATATCTTCACTCCGTTTACTTTCAAACACCATTACCTTACTTTTACTCACATCTATCTTCAATCTCCTATGTTCACAATCATCATAAAACACATTCACAACCTTCTGCAACTCTTCTTCACTCTCAGCAAATAAAACAGTATCATCTGCAAACAGGCTTGTTACTAGCCACCATACCTCACCACCATAGTCCATCTCTACATCCCTTCTCCCTAGTTTTTGTTGTCTCTTTTATCATTCCATCCATATATATATATTAAAAAGCCAAGGTGATATCACACAGCCATCCCTCACACTAAACTTTCACTCTACTCTCCATCCACTCTTAAACATACATTTGCTCCTCTACAGAAGGCTTTCGCACCATCTAACAGTGGTCCCCCTACCACAAATATTCAACTCGATTCTATAATATGCTTTCTACAGATCCATAAAAGCTGCACACAGCTTCTACCTTTTGCTAGATACTTTTCTACAATCATTCTCACCACAAAATTCAGTTCCATGCATCTCTAACCTTTCCTAAAATCCCCTTGCTCCTCACCTATTCTGCTTTCAGTCACTTCCATTACTCTGTCAACCAACACTTGCATACACTTTCCCTGGTATACTTAACAGACTCGTTCCCCTAAAAGTGCTACATATATCCTTAGCATCTTTTCCTTTGAACAAAGCAACAATAATAGCTTTCACTCAACCCTCATGCAAAACCTTCTGCTTCCGTGCTAAATTACTTATCAAGTTATCCATTCTAGCACACCTTCTCCTCCATACTTCAACACTTCAACTGTAATCCTATCCACTCTAGGTGCCTTTCCTACTTTCATCCATATTATTGTCCTTTTTACCCCCTTTCTTGCTATAAGCCCCCACACTTGCATTCTTTTCCTTCCATTCCCCATACCCATGCATATAACAGCTGCTGCTTCACCTTCTCCCACATTCCACAATTCTCCAAAATACGCTTTCTACCTTCCTTTCATTTCCTCCTTTTGATTCAGCAAAACCCCTTCTTACTTCCCACATTTATGATGCCAAATGTACATCTACCTCGTTCCTTTTTCACCTCCTCCCAGTACAATTTCTTACTTTCCTTTAACTTTTTACTCAATTTTCTTCCATATTCTTCATCTACTCTTTCTTAACTTTCCTCTATCAGCCTCTTAACATTTGACTTACACATCTTATATTCTTCCTTCCTCCTTAGCTGAACTTCCACAGGAAAATTTAGCAATGCCTTTTTCTTCTCTTCCATAGCATTTCTAATCTCATCCACCTAACTTGCCTTTCCACTTTTATCCTTGTATCTCACAACCTTGTATCTAACTACTATTTTTAAATCCTTTACCAGTCTTTCTCTAAACATTTCAAACACCTCATTCATATATGACTACAACCCTACATTCAATGTACTTGATCTAAACTCTCTGTCACCCTTCTTTCATATTCCTCCTTGCATTCTTCCTGATTCATCTTCTCCCATGCCAACCCTTTTACCTCTCCATTTTCCTTTCCACCATATCTCCACTTCTCCTTTATCCTCACCTTCATAAGACCTACAAAATAGGAAGAACCTGTGAAGAACCCTCTCACAACTCTATAACCCACCACAGCCTTTCACTGACTGCCTCATAATAAATCAAACCTTCTTATTCTTCTCTTCCATCATTTCTCATCCACATATATATCTATGAATCTTGTGCTGAAAAAAGGTGTTTCCAAAAAATAAACCCCTCTCAACACAGACATCCACAAGATAAATATCATTCTCATTTACTCCAGGCACCCCTGATTTGCCAACATTTTTTTTTTTTTATTCAGAATTGGTTGTCATTCTTTGCATTAGCAAGGAAAAGCCAGGAATAGACAAAGAAAGGCCACATTGGCTCACATCCAATCTCCTGACTTGTGTGTAATGTAACCATAGCTGTTTAAATATTTTTATGCCTGAGACATTATATGACATAAGAGGGGTGGGGTAAATGCAGTGTAGTACTGAATGATACCGGAACAACAGAAGTTGCCACAGTAGTTATATGCAGATGATGCTGTTCTGTACTAAACTAGAGAAAAAGCTGGATAGAACAGAGGGTTGCTCTAACAGTCTGCGTAGGGTGAAGATGTCGAGAATAAATATGAATAGGAGCAAGATTCTTATTTCTGAGAGAGATGGACTGGCAAAGTGATATTTGATTTTGAATGAAGAAAAATAAAAAGTGTTTAAATATCTGGGAATGATGATCAAATGGATGGGAACAAGAGAGCAGAAGCCAAGAGTAGTGTTATGCAAAAGAGAAAATCTGGGCGTACTAAATGTTCTGGTGAATGGGCAAGATTTAAGTGTAGAATGAGTAAGAACATTGCGTGAAGGAATATTTATACCAGCTTTGACTTATGGGAGTGAAACCTAAATCTTTTATGTCACAACAAGTGAAAGAAATGAGCAGAAAAAGGTGAATAACTTATACAGTATAGATGGATGCTGGAGATCATTGAAGACAATATGAGATAGGTATGTGAATAAATTGTAAGAGAGACACAAGGGTGAGAGTCTTTTATGATTACATGGCTCCATATGATGCATAAAAGATGCTATGTTAGTAAATAGGATACATGATATACAGGTAAAGGTACAAGGAGAAGAGATAGACTACAGAAAAGATAAACATATGCAATGAGTGAATTATTTGAGATGAATATTAACTTTGATGTGCATGAAACAGGAATGATTTTACGTAATCATTTGCAACAAAGTCATCTGTCTGAAGGTGATATGTGAAAAAATAGATTCCTATGACAATGGAAATGAAAAAGGTAAGGACAGTAGAGATAAATGATCTGCATAGTATGACTAAAATCTGGAGAACAAATAAATATGAAGATATGAAAAAGCTATGCTTTGTGGAATAATCATTAAAGAGTCACAAGGATGAAAGTACTTTCAGGAGGGTATGATTATGCAGGATGCAGGTTATAGGCTGGATTAGAAGATAGAAAAAGCTGAAGGAGCAATGTGAAGAAGCAGACCACAAAGAGATGGACAAATATCCTGTCTACTATGTTTTGGCAGAGTTATTTCAGATGAAGTTACCAGAGGAATGACATTTGATCATGTATAACTGAGTCCTGTGTTTGTGAAAATGTAAGTGTAATTGCAGACATCAGTTTCACTTCATGAATCAACTTTGTATGCACAGTGATAAATCAATCAGCTTCCACATTAGTGTGGAAACCTACACTCACTTCAGCAAACTGAAAATAACTTTAGAATATAAAATGTGAGGCTGTATGTATATGTCCTATATGGTGTAAATGGAGCTGGAGTTAATGATAAAATGCAAATACAATGAAGACAGTCTAGCACTTTGAATATTAGTCTTTCAATAAAATAAGTACTGCACCATTCTAAAAATATAAGTAAGATGATCAGTTAATTATCTCAATCTGAGTTTACAAAAATTATAAAATTACATAAAGCTTCACTCTGTGTAAACAATGTAAAACAAAGTAACAATACATGAAGTTCTAGGAAAAATGAAGAAAAAAATTCAGATTCTGCTTACTTTGCTTGAAAGTCCCTCGAATCTAAAATCTGGTAATCAATGCTTTCTAAACTTTTATGAATACCCTTTTGCGAATGACTTTATGTGCAACACAGCATGCAGTATGGCAAAATATTATGAGCTACTGACATAACGTTTTCTTACAGGATCTGGAATTGGTAAACACTTTCAAGGCCCTCTTCCCAAGAGACTTCTTCTTTGTCCGATATGAGGACCTGTGTATTGATCCCTGGGGTAAAGTACACAAGATGCATAAAGTAAAGCTTCATAATATATATCTCACTGGTATGTGGCCAGCTACTATCTGATAAAAGTAGCAACAAATTTTCCATATCAGGCTTATTTTGTAGTTTGGGATAAATTACATGAAATTATTTTCTGCTCATAAAAAAGACATATGGTTATCCACATCTGGGCCAAAAATTTTCAGTGACAGCAAAAGTGGCCAATGGGTGACTGCTCTGAATTAAATATAAATTTGGTATGCACTATGTTCCTAACCATCTCAAACTTTTACAATATCTGAGGTCTATATGGTTACTTCTGTAAGTGGCTGGTCACACACATAACAGACAGAGATCAATATTAAGATGGAACAATAAAAGTTCGTCCTTCCTTTTAGTACCTACCTGGAAAAAAAAAAAAAAAAAAAAAAAAAAAAAAAAAAAGAGCTTAATCAACAACATTCCACTTTTGAGAACAATACAAAATCTTTTTGTTGGCTGGTAATCACTAAAGTCCCTGACAAATTTCATGACATTCAAACTAATACCTCTTACATGACTTTATAATCTCCTCACAAAACTTTTTATCTCTTATCTTTTAACCCTTAAACGCAAGATATTGTTATTGATGACCTGTCTCAGCTTTTAGCTTAGCTTGAGCTGTTTCATTCACAGCTCCTTCAAGGTGATTGGCTCTTTTTCCAACAAATCAAAATATGCTTGAAATGCATAGTGAGAATACTAAAGTTGGAAACTACAAGAATGACAAATTCTTCAAAAAGTGTTCGACAAACACTTCCAAGACTTCAAGAAAGAACATTAACGTTTGCAATTGCTCATCAACTATTTCTTCATACTTCAGGTTGAAGCTGAACAAGAATATCAGTTGCAAGTGAATGATCTACAAAGGTGAAACATCCTTTCCCTCTTGTTTATGGAAGAGAATTCATGATATGATTGAACTGTGTAAACATTACAGCATGTACAAGCTCTGCAACCTAAGCTTTTGACATAGTCTACTAATGCAGCCCCCATATAAATACACTGCAAAACCCCATCACTTGATCGGCAATACCCTTATTCATGTCCCTTTAAGCAAATAATGTCATTCTGTATGTCACATAATGTTGAAAAACCAACACCATAATAGTCGAACAACATACGCCCTGCACTTGAAGAAGCACAATGATGTGAGAGGGTATTGAGTAGAGCAACTAAGACGGTTCCTGAGTTAAGAGGACTGTGCAACAATGAGAGGCTGAGAGCTACAAAGCTATCTACCAAGAAGGCAAGGAGAGAGGGGTGGGCTTGATATCAACCTTCTAGCTCTAAATCAGCTGGTTAATTTTAAAAATAAATAGTTCTTCAAGAGATGCATCACCAGAGAAATCAAAGGCCAAAACATGAAGCTGAACAAAAATGTAGTTAAAAAAGTTGTTAAGAAATACTGGTTTAGTGTAGGGTGGTGGATGGCTGGAATAAAATGACCAAGATGATTGTGATTACAAGGTACTTAAAAAAGATTTACGAGTCTACTAGATCACAAAGAAAATTCAGGAAACAAAGTGTCATGAGTGTGGAACTCTTTCCCTACACTGTGAAAAATAAATAATACCAAAAATGTAATGAGAGATTATGCACTAACTGTTCCATCCCTAGTTTTTGCAGAATTTTCATTTCATGCTCAATTATCAGTGCAATGTGCTTCTTTTTCATAACAAAAGAACCATTACACCTATCACTGACTCAAAATACCTTTATTGTTTGCTATTATTCACTCATAAGTTCAAACACATGTAAATAACCTCACATTTCATATATGAACTGGCTAACTGTAGTGCATGAACAAATGAACTAAACTTTAGTGCCTGACAGTGAGCCATGTATCCTTCAACCTATTCTGACCACCACATTTGGACTAACGAAATGAACCTTTCAACATCATATACATGCAATTCATTGGCTTAACTTTAATTAATGCCTCACCTACCAGGTCCTGTATCCTCTCAAAGGCAAATATAACAAAGTTGCCAAAAAAAAAAAAAAAAAAAAAAAAAAAAAAAAAAACTCTCTCTCTCTCAATACAGTCCCACCACAACATGCTCAGCACTCAATTCTATGCTAGTGCACAAGAACCGTCCCATCTTAACAACCCCATAACAAACATCCACACACGAGCAGAAATAAAGTGCTTGCCCCTACCTCAGATTTCAGTAAACTTGACTCAAAGATCCCCTCCCCCTCTTCCAACAAACAGAACACTAACAAAACATATACACATTCCAATAACCTGGCAAGCAATACACAGCTGTCTTCCCAATTCAGTCTTAAACTCCATAACTCCGAACATACACCCATCAAAAGCACATTCAATGGATAGGCACGAGTCATACTCTCCTGCTTATGCTCTGGACATCACTCATCACTAAAAACACCATTTCAACATATTCCAAGACTCTTCGTGCTCACAATGCCACTACCCCTGACAATGAAGGCACTAAACACTTACTTTCTGAAAGCAGACACACACACAACACCACAGCACTTTATGGACTGTGGTCCCGACTGGTGGAAGTGGCCAGCTTCTCGAGTGCTGGAGCCTCATAAGGATAGAGGAGACTCATGGGGCATGAAGGTAAGGTATGGGTACAATATTCTAACCACTTTTGTACATGGGAAATTCATTTCTGTATAATGGCAAATGGAAGCCATGGAGACTTACATTTTTTTTTTTTTTTTTTTAATGGTTTTTGGTGGTGGTGGTAGGGTGGGGATGAGCTTATCTTTCACAGGCTAAGTATGACAGCTGCCCAGTGAAGCAACATAAGTTTGTAGTAACATAACTGCTGAACAGGAGAGCATGGTTACTGCTTATTTGCTTGACAATGTTCAGCAGCAGCCAGTTACTTGATGTTTCAAGTTGGGTGGTTAATCAAATTTACTGATTTGGCTTCTATCTAATCAGCTTTCTGTCTTTCTTAGCATGTCAACAAAAGCATGTATCCAGAGCTTAACATTTGTCAAATTACAGAAACAAGCTTTTTTTTTATATAAAAGCAATAAATTGACATTGTAATCAAAATTCATCATATCAAATAAGAATAAGAATCACTAGCATTGTAATGTAACTATATATTAACTTAACCATCTGTTAGACACACTGTTACAACTGAAACTTGTACGATAAAGGTGAATAAAATCTTTTTTTCTCCTGTCTATCAGGTACTGCAACAAAACTGTGGCAATTTGTATCTGACTCCAAGTTGCTACCCGAGTCTTGGTCAACATACCTGCACCAACATACAGCTCTGAATAGTACAAAGCACAAAACATTCTTTGGAACTGTAAGAGATACAAGAAGTGAAGCAGATGCATGGCGTAAAAAGATTGACAACAAAACACTGATGAAAATTGAATATCACTGTGAGGATATTTTCAAAATATTGCATTATACCAAGTTTGGTACTCTAAAGAATGCACAAAATCTCTCTATCCCTCTTATCAAATAAATTTCCCTTCTGTTACTTTTCTCTTCAGAAAAGTTAAAAATCTAATAAAAATATCTCTTTATATTGAAATATATACCTATAATAAGCACAATCATTTTCTCCCTACTCTAGCTCTTCCTTTAGTTATGGCATTTCTTTAAGATGCTAATAAGCATGAGATGATTAGAACCCCAAAATTTTGAACAACAGGTTTTGTTTGAAAGACATCTGTATGCATAAACTCAATTAAAACATATCTAAGTAACTTAAAATTGCAATAATATCAGATTTCATTCTTATGTTATGTGACAAACTGTGGGATGCAGCAGCCAGGTATGAACCTTGGGTATAAGCTTTAGTGGCACACAGGAGACAGCTGGAAATGGTCTAAGGATATAAACTATGAACTACCAAAACTTACAAAGACTTTCAAGCCTTCCTCATGGTACAGAAAGTACAAGAAATGGAGCCCCATGAGTGAAAAACTCTCTCCACATCAAGTACAAACATGTAACTACAGTGTACCACAGCAGAGGCCAAAAGAATACCTATAGAATGGGAAGAGAGCAGCAACATTATGGTGGACAGAAAAGAATGGCTGAAGAGAGGTGATGCCTGGAGATTCTGTAAGACAGAAGGCTTTTAATTCCACACTCACTAATAGACATGTGAATTAAGAGACAATCCAGATATAATTACAGTACTCTATACTATACATATGAAAGACTTACTCACAAGAAAAATAATAATGGCACTTATGAAACATCCCAAACTTTCGGAAGCAGACTTTGACATGTTGAATTTGGAGTTTCCACAACAGAGTAGAGGATATGGATATGCCTAAAATGTTATCACAAGACTGAACTGGGGTGTTTTGAAATTGAACACATGAAAACAAGTGACAGAGAAAAAAAACGAAGATACTTTATTTCTGCCTCCTCATGTTTAAAATGAGAGAGAATGTATTTTCAGTAAGAGTAAAGACAGTACTTGAATGAGGAAGGGATGGAAAGTGAATTGGAGAGTGTAGAATCATCAACATGACTAGAAATTTGATTAAAAGTTGAAGAGAGATGATCACTCATACAGACAACAAAGGGAGTAGGCAACAGGGACACCATGAACTTACATGATATAACACAAACAGAAAAACTTTGGTGCAATACATTTCTAAGACATGCCCTGGAGATGTTGAAGTCCCAGTACAGCTCTGCACAGAAGAGTTACTCTAAATTGTTTGATACATATGTCCACTGTATAATGCTGCCTCTCTCTGCTATTCACAAATGAAAGTCAGTTTCAAGATGCCTTATGTGGCTACCAACAATTAACAAATATGATATGGGGGTAAAATCAGGTAATTTTCTGAAATCACAATCCATAATTTCATAAGAGAAAAAATATACTAGCAATTGACACTACAGTATCAATCACAAAGAATTTCAAATGGACAATCTACATAAGCATATAAAACTTGTAGTACCAAAACAAATATATCAATGTAACAACATTGGCACAGATTTAATTTTATATACTCATTTCTAATATCCCATTTCTTTGCCTTCTCTCAATTTTTTTTCAACTATTCAAGAATGAAATTATGCCTCACAGAAATTTAAAAATCACCTGAAATGAAACTGCCTACAGGAGCTAAACATAATACTATATACAATTCACAGCATTCTAATCTGTTCTCCATTTTTCTTTACTTTTTCATTTTGTAACATTTATTCAATGAAGCAGCTGACAGCTTCAATGATATTTGACCATTTCTCTTCAAAACTAGAGTTTACATTTATTCACAAATTTGTCAATTTCTAAACTGGATATCAATGCATCTTCACCACCAATGTAATTAAAAAAATATCTACTTCCCATACTCCCACATGGGCTTAATAATTTTTGTGCAACTTTTCATTTCCTGGGTGATTCTGACATATTTTCTTGATGCTTCTGTGATGACAAATTTCTAAAATGTCATCCCCCAGATAGTAAATTCTTAGCAATATTCAAAACACTAAAAAGAGCAAAACCATTTATACAGCCCCACTAATTCAAAGACAGCACCACATACACATTCAGATCTTGGTGTGCTACTTAGGACTTTAAAATAATACAAGAATGCCATTTAATCCAAGTTTATACCCAATGACCTGAATATGTGAGCCTTCTTCTAACTTAACTCCCAGTGCTTGGAGACTGTCTTCCTTTGATATTATATTCAAAATCACTCTTCATGGTTTCAGCTTGCAGTCAATCAGTGCTTTCCTACTGACATTCTTGGTACTTTTGGTAATGTGTAGTTATTTCAGAACACACTGTTCTGACATCCCAGCCTCCAAACATAAAGATTTTGTTCACATTCTGTTGATTACACTTGTCATCGCTTCTAAAAGGTTCCTTAAAATTCATGCACCCTCCTAAGTAGGCAGATTGTGGAAGGTATCTTACCAGCTGGGATTGGTATGCTATGTGTAGCATCATAATTAATGAATAGGATGTAATGATCCTACCCAGAACAAAAAACAGTCCCTGACATCAGCGCTTTAAACCAATCAAGCTTATCACCTCTTGACTGCTACTTCCTCTGTCATGTCCATACTTTAAAGAGGAAAGGTATATGGTGTTTTATGGCTTGCTACAGTGCCTAGGTAAGTATTATGGCAGTCCAAACTTGCCATCATTTTATTCCCCTCTTATCCTTGCATACCTATACCTATACCTAAATTCTACAATAAACTAAACAAACTGAGCATTGGGTCTCAGTTCTGTAAATTTACCACTTCTAGAGATTATATTTTTTTACACATAACTGTGCATGACAAAGTAGATTATATTTTTTTACACATAACTGTGCATGACAAAGTACAATACTATAAAAATTTGCCACCCCAAATTGAGTTGCCAACCTAAGTCATGGCCTAGATGACCTATTAAAAAATCTGGCTCTGCTTAAAATAAACATTGAACTTATATATAATTTTCATGGTATTTCTGTATCTTCTTAGCTAGGATACATCCACCCCATAAAATATCAGGATCAAACTGCAGCAAGTAATAACACATCACACACAATTTTCAATAATAGCATCATACTTGGGAAAGAAGAAAATAAAATTGTTCTGTATTTTTATTACAACAAGTATTGCATTCACACAGATAAATATTAAACTTTATATATGGTTAATGAAATAACTCTGGTCCCTAATTTTTTAATGTAAATGTGATACTGTGCAGCCTGGGGAAGGAGGGAAGGCATTTTTGTAGCATACTTTTCATAAATGTTATCATATAAATATTGGATTACCAATACTCTCTTTCTACTGCCAAACCTGGAACATTCTGAGAACTCACAGTATGGGACAAATTGCTAATAATATAACATCAAGAACTATGACTTACATTAGGAACAATTCAGTTTACATGCAATGTCTCCATCCCCAATGACTTGCTCCTTTGTGAGAAAGTTTCCTTGTTCAAGCATTTCAGCATACTTGGCAGCAGCTGGGTCTTTCCCTAAGCTAGCAAGGGCTACCACACGGTCACCTTGGCAGTAATATGCTATGAAGGCCAAGCTGCTTAGGTCTCCCCCAATTACAACATCATCATAACTTCCATGACCTGAAAATTAATACAATAACAGTACAACATAAAATCCATTAATGAAAACAGGAATAAAAATAACTATACCTGATACCTTTAGAGTGTGCCTATTTACCTTAAAAAAAAGTCATTTACAAAAATGTGTTGTTGTCCAAACAACAGACCTTAAAACCTATCTTTCTCCAAGCTGATGTACTTACCTTCTACCTGCCTAAAGATATGAGCATGAGAAAAAATTAAGTTTTCTCATCACTGATTAGGTCAACAAACAGCATTAAATCAGATTTCTCTTCTAGTATATATATATATGCTTACCCATCACTCAATATTCCCATCATAATACACCAAGATCCTGAACAAACTTGTGCCTAACAATTCAAATAGCTATCAACAATACAAAGAAATTCAAACAGACTACTGGGTTATTTCGAGGCTCTTTGTGGTAGTAGGTGTAGATATGTGATACAGGACAGATAAAGACACATTTATGTAACATGCACCATATGTAATAGTATCTCCTTTATAGATAGATCTAGCCTCCATTTTCTATAGTATATGTATAACCAGTAGTCAGCCTTAGGCCCTTCACACGCACAGTCACGCGTTGTCTGGCTCCCCTGTATATATTCCTCATTATAGTTATCTCAACAAAGAACTTTTTCATTAGAACCTACGAACTGATCACTCAACTCAGTGAACAAGCTACAGTAGAGTTTCTGATTTCGATATCTATGATAACATTTACAGATTAACAGCTAGTAAGTTCAACGATGGACATACCCCCTTACGCGTTACACAGCTTGTATGATGAGGACCCGTGCCAGGCAGGGACCTGACGAATCTCTAAACAAAAATCTATCTGTTGGGTAAAATCAGAGAACGGGCCGTCTATAGGCAGTGCATAAACCTAGAAAATCTACCAACGACAACAAGTAGTTGTTAGGTGAAGAGATAGTTATTCAAAGTGAGATGATCTAAAGGAAGTTAGGGATATAGAAATGTAGGAGTGAGGTATAACCTGCGGGCCAACCCAGGTGCTATAGAGAGCAGTGAGGGATAAAAGCAGATCTAAACACGTGTGTCAGCTTATAAACGCTGGACAGGCACGCCATCTGCTGGTATTTATGGACAAAATGGCGGCCACTAGTAAGTAATGTTCACCAGGTATCGCTCTGCTCTACACTGATCCACCAACTGCAAGGATAATGTTGCTATAACTTTCTTGAGCGTCCCGGTTATAGAAGTATTTTAGATACATGTTGGTGACACAAGACACCGTAATGATGGTGCTCTTGCCTCCTCTGATGTCCATGTGTTATTCAAATCAACACAGAACTTTTATACAGTACATACAGTAATATCAGTCGTATCACTATGTAGTTGTGATTACAGTAACAAGTGAGTGGCAGGATTTGATGACAACGTAACAATATCAGACCTTTATCATTCTCATTAGCTTAGGTTGATCATTAAAAATTTGGCGTCGCTTAATATTTTATGTTTGTATCAGATGATAAAATGACGCCTGGAATGATATGACCTTCATGTGTCAATGACCATTAAATCCTGCCAACCAACCAACCAACCAATCAGGATTCCCAGGACAGACCCCCCTGCAAAACAGGAGTAACGGCCTGGTGGAGGAGATCAGCTGGACCTCAGGATAAGAACTGGTCAAGTTCTGCAGTGAGGGACAGTCCAAGTTATGAATTACCGGCCGGAGTGCGGAACACGAACCCAGGGGTTGCACACGGGCCAACATGATGACCGGCCACCACTTCTTTTTTTTTTTTTTATGTTAGCTGAGACGGCACGGGCAGCTACGGCCCTAATCAAGGCCATCCCATTAACGCTATAT